>QGED01000009.1:0-91089 GCA_004367475.1 Fusarium camptoceras
GAACCAACCACCCCCATAATAAATCCCCAGGATCGAGTTGGCTACAGAAGTTGCTGGCAGGAGACGATTTGACCACGTGTATGAGGCCTTGTGAAGGTTAGCGCTGAGAAGTGACATCTGAAAGATCATCTTTGGGGTGCATTGATACCCATTGATACCCTATTGTCCGTTGTTTAATGATTAGTCTCTTTACAAAGGACTCTCGTAGTCTAGCCCGATGGCGCTATTGAGTAAACGACCCAGACGGATGCTCACGAGATCAACACTGCATCCCGATACGATATCGGAGATAAGCCGGCGAAATAAAGTACGGTCCCTTTTGCTTTTCGCAAAGTCGCATCCAACACGGCCAGGCTTGAGCAACACGTAATCAAAGCCAAGACTACCGATCGTCAGTCCATTCTGAGTCAAGCAATGTCACCGCTTCTGCACATGTCGGTTTGAACGAATTCGTTCGATGATCGTCGTATTCCGAGTATTCGCACGACTCAATCAATGATGAACACATTTCATGCAATGGATAAGTGAAGAAAGAATTGATTTAATGCAGACCCCGCTAGAAATAAGGGGGAGCTATGTCCCCAAAACATA
The DNA here is from genome assembly GCA_004367475.1 of Fusarium camptoceras. Lineage (NCBI taxonomy): Eukaryota > Fungi > Ascomycota > Sordariomycetes > Hypocreales > Nectriaceae > Fusarium > Fusarium camptoceras. Next base: position 592 of record QGED01000009.1, read on the forward strand.
TCCAGTACGCCATCGCACCCTCAACTGAGAAATAGAAATATACAATGGCGGATTAACGCCCTGCATCTCATCTCATGCAGATGCTGTCTCGAAATCCAATCCCATCGTTACGTCGTGGCCGTCAAGAGTTGCGTATCGTGGACTTTAGGAGTGACGCCGATCTCCTGTCCAAACCCATTTGGTGGAAGATTAAGGGAGATAGTGAATGTGAATCTCGCTGGTCGATTTACACGCCCCGGATAACCTGGGTTCGCTCGGCCTCGAGTTGTGCAGCGTTGCGCTCGTGAGACTGCTTCTTACACTGGGGGTTTTGTTAGTCAAGGTCACAACATGGATTAACGTTCAAACTTACATCCTCGAGACCAGTGCACTTGTGGTCTTCTAGTAGACGGTGCTTGCCGCAGAAATGTCCTTGGCAAAAGGTGCAGTCACCGACAATGCGCTGAGCAGGCTCGCGGCAAGTGGCGGCAGTGCAACGGATTCGCTTGGGAGGCATGATGTTGGTAGTTTGGCTGCAAGAAATAAAAGATCTGACGAAGGCCGGAAAAGGTTTATACTCGTAGAAGACGGTGAGTATGTAAGATGACGGTGAGCGGCGAGAGAGCGGTAAGAAGTTGGTTGAGTTGAGATAGATGGGTTTGGTCTGATAGTGACTTGGAGACAAGTGAAGGCGTCTATCGAAAATCGTGGAAAGCAGAAGATGGAACCAAAGATTCACGCAACGACGTCGACCGAGAAATAGATTGTTGATTGTTCAAAGCAAAGAGACAGTAGCACCTGTTGGGAAAGGGACCGGGCCAGGTCTTTATAACAAGAGGCGAGGCAGGGCGGCTGATGAATGAATCATGCCTTGGTGGAGCCCAGAAGCCGGTCGGTTCGCCTCCAGCTCTACGTTGTCGCTCTTCTGTCTGCTTGTCTCTCACCACATTCACAGCCATGACCATGGTCCATGTCGGGGGCAGGGGTGGGAGGGCGTGTGCTTGTAACGAAATTGTTTACATTGCCTTGTCACACAGTGTATGTTATTGTGGGAATTGGATGCTCTGCTCTGTTCGGATACAGGCACGAAACCTAAGCAAGCTTGCAACAACGTTGAGCTGGAGCAGCCACCCGTTTACACATGCACTGCATATGCATAAGGTACGATATTGTCTGTCCTGTAATTGACGACCCATACAGTTCTAGATGGCATCTCAATAAAGACATGTTCCAAGACAATTCGTATTCTAACCTGGCGTAGAGATGATCAATGATGAATGACAAAGACAACAACACGGCAGAAACTCGTGGAACCACAACGTACACCCCCTCCCTTCCATGTGTCTCTTGTCTCTCTGTCCCGTCTTTTTGGCTTGGGCTTGGCTTTCTCATCCGTGGCGGTTCAATGGACCACTTTTACCCGCAGAGGTGTTGTTGGATGGAATGGTCTTAATGTGGTCCAAGGCCGGAATCAACAAGAGGAGAGGCGAAGAAAAGGGTCGAGGGCTCAGGTTCACTGCACGAGGCTCCGAAAGCGGTGGAGGCCTTGGTCGTGGAACGGGCGGGGCCCTGTAAGTGCACTGTATTTACAGTGCAGTCACAGGCTTGGAAGAAGGGTCCAGGGGGTGTGACGTCGATCAGGCGGGCGAATAAACTTGCATTTTTTCCAACCCGAGGTAGAGGCTGGAGAAAGACCTACGGGTACGGTTACAATTGAGGCCGATGATGACGGCAGATGGGGCACCTATTGCACCTAGATTGTCGCTGTAACTACAGGTATTACAGTACAGAACGGCTGAGACTCATCTGGTCTTGCTGTCAATCAATCTCTTTCAGCCTGTGCATCCTTGTCATTCAGTGCATTATTCAACTTTTCTTGTTATTGACTGTTGCGTTGCTCGGGCTGGGTCTGTTACATAGCTGAGACATGCTAATAAACAAGCGTTCAATGGCTTCATCATCACCGTGCTCTGCTCTCCTCTCTAAAAAGCATCCTTCGACCCTCATAAAGTCTTGTCCAAACGCTTATCGCCGCGCCTGGCGCTCGACCTAGATGGGGACCTTCGTCCACGTTTCCAGCTAAGTTAGTGGCTACGGTACGGTAGAGCTGAGTGAACTACAGTACAACGTGACTGATCCCTTGCTTGGACCAGACCTTGGTAGCCACGAGGTCTAGGCCACCACGGCCTACGTAACGCCCAACATTGAGCTTCACTGTTCAAGTGTCGACGAAACCCGAGAAATTCCTGGGGTTCCATGTTGTGCAACATTTGGTTTTCTTAGCGATGGACCGAGACCAGGTTAAGGGTCGTACCTTGCCAATGCCTGCTACCCTGCATTCAGCAGGTGTCTCATCGCCAATCGTTTAGAGGCAAAGGAATCAGAAAACATGGCTCTAATGCATGGGGATCGACCGCTCAACAAGCACGAGCATCCATCAAGGACAGGACGGTCGGTAATGCACAGCGAGACTCAAGGTCAAGTTAGCCACTAGCCACAGCATCATTGGTAGCCAAAGCGCTCTTCGGAGCCGGGGGCGGACGAGTCAGGTCTAGCCTAGGCGCATCTTGCACCATGAATCGGCTGGATATGTATAGCACTGAGTGCATGTATCAACATTCGGTTCAGGCGGTTACAAGAATAAGCGGTGGGAGTTGTTCGATAGGCTATACTTAGACAAGAACCAACAGCAATAACGCATGACTATCCTAGCAATTCTCTCATTTCGCAATATTGAGGAGACGAGAGAAGTAAGCCTCATTAATCAATAAGATTTCAGTTCTTGATGCTGATCCCTTACATGTGGGGGTACCAACTATTTCAGATGAACAGTTGAAAAGAATGACGCCAAATCGATGGATCTATACGTCAATATTGACTTAACTACTGTACGTACTGAAGCTACAAAAATAAGGTGCAGTCGCCGGCAGCTAAGGGTTTTAGTTGGATTGATTACGACGGCATAGGAATTGAGAGTCAGTTTATTGCTGTAGAATGCTCGACCGACACCTTGCATAAAAAAGTTCGGCCGATTCACCGGCAGATAAAACGATCGCCAGCATACTGTGCTCAGCCAGTCTCAGATATCCTCCCCATTCCGTGGCATGTTCGAGCCGTCCGGCGTCCTCCGTATTCCATGTCTCCGAGAAGGGTAAAGCAGCCCCCGTGCATCTTCCGGGGACGCCGGGCCCGGATCTCCGGCTGGAATCGCACCCGCATACTGATCAGGAGAGACAGCTATGTAAGCAAGCCACGAAACAAACTTCTTTTCCAGAAACTCTTACGATACTGTGCCGCCCAATCTTTGGAGTTTCCCGACAGCTTGGGAATCTTGCATCTTGGTATAGAAAGTCTCCGCTAGATATCCGCCACTCCCGATAACTGGGGTTTTAGTGCATCCTCGGACTTGTTTGAGTTCCCGTTATCTGGCTATAGTTTTCCTCTAGTTGGACTCTCGATGTATGTTAAAGATTGTCCATAGATGATTTGTATTTCCAGTTTGTTGGGGTGAAGAAGTTGTGACAGATGTCTGGTACGCTGGTGGAGTAGAAGATGCTTGGGGTATAGAGCAAAATAGCGACCGGGATCTTCAACAAGAAAAAAGCCGTCATCGTATAGGGGTCAGTACATCAGTTTGTGGCTCTTCGAAGCACTGAAAACGCAAGTTCGAGTCTTGCTGACGGCATTCAAATTAATCTTTTGTTATTTTTGCCAAATTCTGTCTAGCAAGTTACGACAGAGAGATGATTATCTCCTTGATCATCTCTTTTTGGTAATGATTGGTTGCGGATAGAATGCTCCTACCTAGACTTGTCTTACTTACTACATGTTGTTATGATGTAGTATCACATGTCGGGCTTGCAATTACCTCTTGCTCATGTTGTCTTAATAGAAATAATGAACGTAATTAAAGACTGAGAAGTATCCTGTGTTTCATTTGCTTGTCCTTCAATGATGATGTCTCGTCATGATGGATGACATGTTGTATAGGACATAGTTATATTTTTGTTATTTCTCACCTATGTACAAGTCGATACTCATACAATCCACATTTGTATACAAACCAATGCTCAAGACAGGGCGTTACCTATTCTTTGCCCTGATATTAATATCACGAAGTGAAGGTCCCTCAATTTGCCTTTTCGGGTGAATGAAGCCATCAATTACCAATCATGGAACGTGGGGTTGGCTGTGGCGACATTAATAACCGCTCTCTCACCCTGTAGCAACTTCAACTTGCATAACATTTACGTGATTGTTTTGTATTAGAGTCTTTTGACTTTTTGAATACTTCGTTTCAATGCATTATACTGTTTGAATAATACCACGATATCACTCTTCCTGAGGCAGTTCGAATTGGTGATCGCTTCACTTCGGTCATCCTAACCCCTCATCACCTTATCAACATCCCGAAAGATATCCGCCATGGCAGAAACATCTCAACGTGGCATTAGAATCGCAATTGACAGAGGAGGTACTTTCACAGATTGTGTAGGAGAGCACAATGGAAAGGAAATCATCATCAAGCTCCTATCTGAAGACCCGGCCAACTACAAGGATGCTCCGCTCGAAGGTATTCGTCGGATCATGAGCCACTTCCTCGGTCGAGATATTCCTCGAGGTGAAGCTTTGGATACTACCAAGATCGACTCTATCAGAATGGGAACAACGGTTGCCACAAATGCTTTGCTTGAACGAAAAGGCGAGAAGATCGCCATGGTTGTGACCAAAGGTTTCAAGGACTGCTTGACTATTGGAAATCAGTCAAGACCAAAGATCTTTGATCTTGCCATTAGAAAGCCTGATGTGTTGTATGAGAAGGTAGTTGAGATTGATGAGCGAGTTACTCTCGAGGATTATGCCGAAGATCCCGAGAGGACGCAAACTGAGGCAGAAGCTCAAGTTGGCACTAAGGAAGCAGAAGGCAAGACTTTGGTCCGGGGTCTGTCAGGGGAAACAGTGAAGATCCTCAAAAGAGCTAAGGAAGAGGACATTCGATCAAAACTCAAGGATGTTTACGACCAAGGTATTCGCAGTATTGCTGTGTGTCTTATGCACGGTTATACTTACCCCGACCACGAGGCTTTAATCGGCCGTGTAGCTAAGGACATCGGGTTTCAGCACATCTCACTCAGCCATGAACTTATGCCTATGATCAAGTTGGTGTCTCGAGCTACATCTGTATGCGCTGACGCGTATCTCACACCGGCTATTCGCAAATACATCGATGGTTTCCAGGCTGGATTCGAAGGTGGCCTTGGAACTCGCAGTGTGAAGGAACAAAAGGGCGCTAAGGGAGCAAGATGCGAATTCATGCAGAGTGATGGTGGTCTTGTCGATGTGGAAAAGTTCACTGGCTTGAAGGCAATCTTGTCTGGTCCTGCTGGAGGTGTGGTAGGATATGCGATAACTTCATATGATGAAGAAACAAAGACTCCTGTTATTGGTTTCGATATGGTAAGTCTGTTACAGTTGATGAGTAATGAAACGGGGTCTGACTATCGCAGGGCGGTACTAGTACTGATGTTTCGAGATACGGCGAAGGACGATATGAGCATGTCTTTGAAACGACGACTGCTGGTGTGACCATTCAATCTCCCCAACTGGATATCAACACTGTTGCAGCAGGTGGTGGATCTCGTCTTTTCTTCAGAAATGGTCTCTTCGTTGTTGGACCCGAGTCTGCAGGCGCTCATCCAGGTCCTGCGTGTTACCGAAAGGGTGGACCAGCCACAGTCACTGACGCCAACTTGGTTCTTGGTCGCCTACTTCCAGAGTTCTTCCCCAAGATCTTTGGAGAGAATGAAGACGAGGGATTGGATATTGAAGCCAGCAGAAAGGTCCTCCAAGAACTGGCCGACCAGGTCAACAAGGAGAGTGACAAGAACCTTACGGCTGATGAAGTGGCGTATGGATTTTTGACTGTTGCTAATGAAACGATGACTCGACCTATTCGATCTATCACTGAAGCCAAGGGTCATGATTCCTCCAAGCATCGACTTGCTACTTTTGGAGGTGCAGGTGGTCAGCATGCTGTTGCCATTGCAGAGTCCCTCGGTATTCAGCAAATCCTGGTCCATCGCTATTCTTCAGTACTTTCGGCCTATGGCATGGCTCTTGCAGATGTTGTAGATGAGCGACAGGAGCCTGACTCATTGGTATGGAAGGATGACGACAGTACAGTCAGCGAACTGAAGAAGAAGATGGAGAAGCTCAAGGATCAGTCTAGAAAATCTTTACAAGACCAAGGATTTCAAGAGGATGAGATCGCCTTCGAAGAATATCTCAATATGAGATACCGCGGTACCGAGTCTGCTCTCATGATTGTTAGACCAACACCAGAGGAGGCCAAGGAACATTTTGATGGTAAAGAATGGGACTTCGGTCAAGCTTTTGTTAAACAGCACAGATACGAGTTTGGGTTTACGCTGGATGAGCGGGATATCATTATTGATGATGTCCGTGTCCGTGGTATTGGCAAGAGTTTCCGTCACCAAGACGATACAGTGGACACGCAGCTTAAGGATCTCAAGCAGCAGGAAGTTTCTGATAAAAAGAAGCTCAACAGTCAACAGGTCTACTTCGAGGGTGGTAGAAAGGAAACTCCCATCTTCAAGCTTGAGGATCTTGAAGTTGGTGATTCTATTCCTGGGCCTGCCATGCTTGCAGACGGTACTCAGACGATTGTAGTAACACCGAAGGCAACAGCAATTATCCTCAAGACTCATGTAGTCATCAACCTGGAGAAGGAGGGTAAAAAGTCTGAGTAAGTTCTTCATAATCCTGAAAAGTGTGATCGAGACTAACAAGAACCCAGGTCTACAAAGGCGTCTGCGGATCGGGAGGTAGACCCTATTATGCTGAGTATTTTTGGCCACCGTTTTATGGCCATCGCCGAGCAGATGGGTCGTGCTCTACAAAAAACCAGTGTTAGCACAAACGTCAAAGAGAGACTCGATTTCTCTTGTGCTATCTTTGACGCAACTGGTGGTCTCGTAGCCAATGCTCCCCATCTTCCTGTGCATCTCGGCTCAATGTCCACATGCGTTCGACGACAGGCAGAGATCTGGAAAGGAAAGCTGGAGAAGGGTGATGTTATCATCTCTAACCATCCTTCGTACGGAGGAACTCATCTTCCTGATGTGACTCTGTTGATGCCAGCCTTTGACGAGAAGGGAGAGAATATTCTCTTCTATGCCGCTTCACGAGCCCATCATGCTGATATTGGTGGTATCAGTGCTGGTAGCATGCCTCCTCACTCGCGAGAGCTGTACCAGGAAGGCGCTTCTATTAGGAGTGAGAAGCTTGTTAGTGGTGGCAAGTTCAACGAGAAGCGAGTAGTAGAACTGTTCTATGAAGAACCTGCCAAATACCCTGGCTGCAGTGGAACTCGTTGTTTAGCTGACAACATTAACGACTTGAGAGCACAAGTCTCAGCCAACCAGAAGGGTATCTCATTGATCGAGACTCTGATCGCCGAGTATGGCGAAGAGACAGTGCAGTTTTACATGGTCCACATCCAGAACAACGCCGAACAATGTGTACGCCAACTACTCAAGGACGTGCACAAGCGATTTGAAGGCAAGGATCTTTCTTCAGTCGACTTTATGGATGATGGCTCCCCTATTCGACTAAAGATTCGAATCGATCCGGACAAGGGAGAAGCCGAATTCGATTTTGATGGTACTGGTCCTGAGGTTTACGGTAACGTTAACGCACCACAAGCCATTACGTTCAGTGCCATCATTTACTGTCTACGATGCCTTATCTCGGAGGATATTCCTCTGAATCAGGGATGCCTGAAACCTATACACGTCAAGATTCCTCCAAAGTCTATCCTATCGCCTTCGCCTGGAGCAGCTGTCGTTGGAGGAAATGTCCTTACTAGTCAGCGTATCACGGATGTCATTTTCAAGGCATTTCAGGCGTGTGCTGCCAGTCAGGGCTGCTGTAACAATCTGACGTTCGGATTCGGTGGTAACCAAGATGGAGCCGAAGCAGTCAAGGGCTTTGGTTACTACGAGACGATTGCTGGTGGAAGTGGTGCAGGATCTGACTGGGAGGGTACAAGCGGTGTTCACTGCCACATGACCAACACTCGCATCACAGATTCAGAGATCTTCGAAAGACGATACCCCGTGCTTCTTCGCGAATTCTCCATCCGCTCCGGTTCAGGAGGCCGAGGTCAACATCGCGGTGGTGACGGTGTCATCCGCGACATCGAGTTCCGCATCCCCCTTCAAGTGTCCATTCTCAGTGAGCGCCGCGTCTACCGCCCTTACGGCCTAAACGGAGGCGGCGACGGTGAATGCGGTCTAAATCTATGGGTTAGAAACGTTGAAAAAGCAAACTGGGAGACATCCCTGAAGCAGTTTCATACCAAGGAGGATGCAGGCGAGGTGGAGTATGAGGAGAGACGGATTAACATGGGTGCTAAGAACACGGCTTCGATGAAGGCTGGAGATCGTATTATTATTTGTACGCCTGGAGGAGGTGCCTGGGGAGCCGAGGGCTCGGAGAGTGTGGCTAAGAAGAAGGTTGATCATACTGAAGCTTGGAGGAAGGGAAGTGGTAGTGCGAGGGATGAAACCGCGCTTCAGGCTTAGACAATTAGGATATGGTTGAAATTACCAGCTTGAACTGGTTATCAGCTCGTTTACTCTCTCATTGTTCATTTACTGTTGTTAATCACTGTGGTCTCCTAGCATATGGAAAGCTCGCTTACTCTACCTGGCTATTTTAGCTCTTTCAAACGCTTTGAAACGAGTTGATAATCTTGTTGGATGTATCTTTCAAAGACCCGGCAGTGATATCATTCCATGGACGGGAAGCGGAAGCGGAAGCCTAGAATATGTTTCATTTCCCGCCAGCCTTACGTGCCCTAGTAGTCAGAGAGTAGAACATAACTTAGACATCACTAAGACATGATCGTGAATATGAACCAGATTGATGTGCCACCCTGAAACCTCGGTATCAGCAAAGAGATCTAGGTAGATACTGCTCCAAAACACCACTATCTAAGTGAAAAGAGTGTCATCACACACTGGTACTTGCCAAAAGCAGCACGAAATGGCAATGCTTGAGCCTGAAAGTGAACTGACATCCTTGGCTGCCCGATCTGGCCCACTCACTTTCTAATAGCTTCCATGCTTAGGTTCGAGTTTATCAAAGACAAGCTCTAGAGTTTAATTACCCATGGGGAAGTCACCCCCGTGAAGGAATTCACCCATGCTCTACCTACGATTGAAGTAAGACAGGGAGGAAGGAGGGGTTCGAATCCATGTAGAGGTAAGCGCCTAGACGTGCCTGCCCTCTAGAACAATTCCATGAGAGACAATGCCCATGTTGGGAAGGAAAGCCCAAGAACCCACAGAAGGAACACTGGGAACTGTCCTTGAGGGTGCAAAAGGAAGGAGTTGGCTCCCTCTATAGGGAGGTGCTTGAAAACTCTGATTCAACGTTACTTGGCTCCCTAAAACTTGATCTTCAACACCAACATCTACTCCAACTGCTGATCACCACCTTTAACGGCCCCGGCAATCTGGGTCATTCGCGGCCAATTCCGATCAACATACCCCTGATCGCCGCTGTTCTTTTACTGCAATGGAAGTCATGTGCAGATGTTCTCGAAAATGGCAGTGCTGTGCCATGCAGGTCACCGACGCCACATCGATATCGAAAAGACGTTGGATCAAAGAATCGTCTCCCTCCCATATCAACATCTACAACAGCCAATCGATAAGCCCAATTGCTCGCCACTCATATAAACCCCAGTCAGCCCTACGGAGCTCAAGCATGGGGTTGCTGCATTAGCTCGACCACTGATGGGCCAGGGTTTTTGGCCCCCAACCTCCAATCTGAACCCTTGGAGTTTATGATCTACATTCTACTGTTGCCCCCGTGGATCAGAGCCTCGATACAGTGTCTCTTCAAATTCAGGCTGCAGTCTCTTCTGCCTTGCTAGCACCAGGGGAGCCTGGAATTGTGCGTCTTAAAAAGCCAATGACGGCTTCTCCGATGCAAGGCAGTTCAAAAGTAAGCTCTCTGGCTTCCTATTTGCATATGCGCACCTAGAAACCTCAATGTGCCCCTGCAATTCTGCATCTTCTTTGAGTTCACAATGCATTCTGTGTGTTCGTGCAGGCTTAGTAGGGTCGTGATAAATGTCTCATGCTCGAACACTCCATCTTTCATGAGCTAGCTCAAGGATTGGTTCATTGTATTGGTATCATGATAGATGCCTGACGCATACTAATGCATTACAACTGTGGCGTAACAATCGAGCAAGAGGGTGACCATTGAGGACAATCTCAACTGGTTGGCGGTTCGACGACATATTACTCTGGCGTCGTTGAGAATTCCATGATTCTGCGTCGAGTTTCTTCAAGAACTAGTCGTTCACATCCATGGTGATGACAAACATAGCCCTGCTACAACTACCATACGGATGCTTTCCTCTTGGAAGTTACCTTAAGACATCTCCACTAGTTGCATGTGATCAAGTTCGGACTGTGATTCAACTTGCACTGCCTTTGTACGTCGTGAGCTTCGACCAAACAGGCTCTCCAGGGTCCCAGATATCCTGTCGCTACAACTTCAGCTAGCCAATCCGAGACTCTGGAGTTTATGTTATACCAAGTATCTGATCACACCTCTTATCCCTTGACCCTGTTAGGCATCCGTTTTTCACGGACCCTTGGCCTCACATGGCCTTTGAAGACCAATGCGGACCTATTACCTGAAGCAGAAACTAAGATACACTCTGCCTTTGTGGTGCACAGGAGGTCCGGAACAACAATCCTAACGGACCGAAGGTATTAGATGTGAGACTACGTGCCGGTATTCGTTAATCGCCAACTTCACGGCAAGCTGTCGACAGCCAGTTGCGGCTCTTAGCCTAAGACTCATACCGGAGTTTCCTGCTTGTCTAGAGTCTGCCTATGACTGAGGCCTCACCGATGAGCCAACTAACTTGGCCAGTCTTGACTGTTCTCAAACATACCAGCCATAGTGTGTTTGTCCAAGCTTTGAGGCTCTGCTCATGGTCCATGGCTACTACGTTCCAATACTTAGAGAATAAGCTATTTAGGAGCCATCAAGTTCCTCCATTTTAACCTCAGTCATCACTTACTATTCATTGCCTCTCAGATATCCTGTATACAGGTATTCCTTGTCTTAAAAGCACAGTTTTGTGAGATTTGATTCAACTTCCACTCAACGTCAACGGAATGATGCGCATCGCTATTGCCGGAGGTACTGGCCTTGGTTACCTGTTGGCCAGTCAACTTTCTCAAGCAGCTAACGCCTACCAAGTTGTCATTTTATCACGTTCTGTAAGTATCATCCTCGGATACACGATATTTCTAACGAGATAGCAACACCCCGAATACGAAGCACTTGATGTTCAAGTCCTAGTTGTTGACTATGACGACGAAGATACCCTCGCATTCGCACTTCATGGAGTCAATATTGTCATCTGCACCTTCTCGGGCAATGAACAACTCAACCTGATCAATGCCGCTGCTCGAAACGGTGTACAATTCTTTGTCCCGTCCGAATTTGAAGGGTCGATCGAAAAACGTCCTGAGAATGATGAACTGAACCCTTACTCTCACCAAGCAAGACAACTTTTAAGACGCTGGGCAAGATCGTCTCAGATGAAGTGGACTGTTTTCTCTTGCGGAATCTTCATGGAGAGGTTTCTTACTGACGGACTCGGAGGTGTATCCATTGGCTACGGTTCCAACTTGTCCATGCCAGGATCTTATTTGGTTGATATGAACTCTTACACGGCTGAGTACGTGGAGAAAAATGCCCGAGGACATACTGTCCGAGTATGCATGACATCTGTTTATGATCTGGCTCAGTTTGTGGTTGCAGCTATTGATTTGGGTCCTGCAAACTGGCCTCGTGAGTTGACCATGCGAGGCGATCGACTGTCGGTTCGTGATATTGTTGGTCAATGTTCAAGAGCTTTGAATGGTGATTTACAATGGCCCTTTCAAGAAGCGTTCACGCTAACAGCCCAGCCCCTTTCCAGCTTTCCCAGTGGCAGGCCGCAGACCCTGCTCGTCTTGCAACTGCCTACTACCAACAGGGTGATTATTCCAAAGTCGTGTTCTATCAGCAGCTCAAGGCCACTGTCGAAGGAAGATACGACTTTAGTCAGGCGACCTTGAACGATCTCGTCAATGCAAGCTCTCGTGTCAATGTTCAGCCTCAAAGCTTTCGCCAGTGGCTGAGCGTTCAATTTTAAGAGTCAGAAACTTTGAGTGAGAATAAGATGGGACTCACATAGACTTTTCCCCCATGTTGTTATATCAAATCATGTGTTACTCTCTTGTTGACTAACCTTTTTTATGGCTTAGATGGGCTGTGTACTTTCGTTTGTATTTCTGCGGCTGTGCTGGGTTCACACGTGTTGGTGCTGGTCGCAACGAGGCAACAGATGCGGCTCATTTTGCAATCTTTACTCTTCACTATTATGTATTCATAAATAAACCATCGCTCCTTTTTCTCAAGCGTCTTAAACATGTTGCGCAGTAACGTAGAATATTGAGGCTGGCGGAAACGCTTGGCTGTCAGCGCCGAGAATACGTTTTACTTGCCGTACAAGAAATCAAAACATCTATCAATTTTCAGAGAGAAGTTGGAATAGTGTATCAAATCTTTTCTAATTATCTCTTCGTGGCAGCCAAGTCTTTATCCTCGAAGAAGAACTAGGTACAAAGTGACCTCTTGACCAATGCCCCTTTATGACAAGGGACTCTTCTGTAAACCTAAAGACGTGAGAAAGTGTGGCTCCGTGCTTCCCGCAAGGATGTTCTTGAATCCTCGAAGGCGATAGTCTCACATCCAAGACAGTGGTTGAATCCTTTTGACCCGTCCGTGTTGAACATATCTCAAATTTCAGTATGCAACGCCGTTATGCACCCCGTTTTCCTTTTCTGAAGTCTCGATCTATCGTCTCGTCATAAATGCATACCTCTAGGCATCAGTGGCCTTTGCCTTTTCCTCAACACCTTCCTTTGCTTCATCGCCGAATTCGTCTCCAAACTCCTCGACAATCCAGAGACAGAACTTCTCCCACTCGATCTGCCATTCTTGCATCCTCTTCGCCTTGAGGGTGCCGCCCAAACTAGCCTGCTTGATGCCCTCCATCCACTCGGTCTGGTTCTGGTTCTCAAAGGCAGCCCATCGGACACTGTTCTCGGCGAGACTACCGAGGCCCGCGAGACCAAGGTTCTTCCATCCTTGGAGGGCCTGGAAGAAGTCGTGTGACATGCCGGCTGTGTCTTGCCCGAGCATAGCGGGATCATCGTTACACAGACTGCAAGCGACACCACGAGCCAGTAGAGCCGGTAGGGGATGGGCTGTTACAGAGCCAGTGAGGCGGAGGACTTCGTTGGAGATGGGGCATGACTCAATGAGAATGCGCTTCTCCTTGACCATATCAATGAGGAGAGGGTGCTTGAAAAGACTGAATCCGTGACCGATACGTCGGGTTCCGAGTAGGATCGCATCAAAAACGTTGGAGTCGGTGTCGGTACCATCACCAAGTGTCTCTCCAGCATGGAAAAAGAAAGGGAGGTTGACGCCTTCCATAGCACACTGCTTGCGGAACCAGAACAGCTCGGGGAGAACGTCGGATAGGGGTCGACCCAGATCTTCGGGCCCGACGAGATCGTAGCCAGCGATGAGTTCAGGGAATTCTATCTTGGTGGCGATACAGCAGTCCATGTTCTCGACAATCATGCGAGTAGGCCAGCTGCGTAGAGAGGTCCAGATGGTGGTGAGACCCCAGAAACCCTTGCCTTCGGGCGATTTTTTGAAGTTGTTAATCTCCTCTTGTAGAGTCTCAAACATGTGGATGTAGTCCTTCTCGGGCTCTTCTTGCTGATCACGGCAGTAGTTAAGTGGCCAAGTGATGCTGTAATTGTTAGAAAGATGTCTAGCATTGTGTAGCATTTTACTTACCGAAGCTCAGCCCAATTCACACCATCATCCTTCAGAGTCTTCATGAGTTTGCGAAGGAACGCTCGGTACATGGGTTCGTAGTGAATGATGGTAGCACAAACCATGAAACACTTGACAAACTTCTCCCAGATGGCATCAATGCCGTGGTGCTGCTCATGGCTGTCTGTGACGGAGAGAGTGCATCTGCCTTTAAGCCACTTGAGGAAACCGGTTCTTCCACCATTGGGGAACTCATCAGCAGACTTTGCCAATAGGGCGAAAGTGCCAGGCTTGTAGTTCTCATCCCAAATGGATGTGTCAGAGTCTGTCTGCTTCCTGTATCGGAAGCTGGGAGTTGCATCTTCCCTGGATTGATCAGTGTTCAGGGGCTGATCGCTGCAAATGTGCATGCCTGGCAAACTGAGAAGCTGATCGAAGAGAAAGTCAAAGTTGACCATGGCATCCATGTGGGCGTGAAGCAAAGCACCCTTTGGCATACGGCGAACAATCTTCCAGAGGTTGGTTTTCTCCATGCGATCTTTTGCGAGCATGAACATCATTCCTGGGAAGATGCGCTCATTCCGAGCTTGGGCAAGCTCCTCCTCAACTTGAGGGGTCCAGACGTTGTCATTTTCTTGATCACGAATGCGATCAACGATGTCACAGGCGCGCTGAGCAATAGGTGAGAGAGATGCTCTGAACGAAGCATCCGAGCGAGACCTTTTCTCTTGGCTAATCAGGTTTGCGCGGCCTGTGAGATACTGCTGGAGGTGAGGGTCAGAGAGTGAGGGGATGTCTTGAGAGACCTCCTCCCACTCCTCGTTGGACATGGTATGTTCCTCAGCCATGTTTTCTGTACCGAGAGAAGTTACCGAGGCAGAGACAGATTTGCTGTTGTAGTGTTGGGTCTTATTCTTTTTGAAAGGATGGAAATCGTCTTATGAGTGGAAGTAGTAAGAAACGGTAGACATGCCGTAGTCTGAATAGGCAGGTCGGGGAAAATGTAGAGGAGCTAAAGAAGAGGAATGCTTGAGTCAGATGAGGCTGCTTATGATAAGAAATAAAAAGTGTAGACCGACGTTGAACCAGCAAAAGTGAGAAGATCCTAGGGTATATTTATACCACCAAGAATAAACCAAATTAATAGGAATGCGTCGTATCCAGGGATAACGAGTGTAGAAGTCGAGGTGAATAGAGTCTAGATCGTGACGTTATGCAGAAAACGGTTCCTCTTTGAGGTGGGCGTTAGAAACGGTAGGGTAAGCCTGAGGCGTCCGCCGATAACCGACGGATGCACTGATTCACGTGATCAATTAGGCGTTGGAGTGATAGATCCGCTCTCGACTTCTCATTGGTTCGATGATAAGCCTGTCACTAGGATCATGCATCTTGAATCACAGCCAATGTCTTACCTAGATCATCTCCCCATACAGCTTTTGGCTTTTAGCTGAATGCACTTGATGAAGCCATCCTCACCTGTTTGCCTTTTCAATTCTGCGGTGTACATTAGGAGAAGACATACCCTGGTCTGTCACCCACATGTGACTGTGCCTTGCATTTAAGAGTCCATAGCATGAACGACAATCACAACCAACTGCATCAATGGGTGTCACTCTGCTAACTAGTTCGCGGCTGTTCTTGACAGGCCATTCGCTCCCTCGAAGGGCCCTAGTTATCCTCGTCCTATAGCGCGAAACCTCACAACTCCCAATGGCAATCGTCACGTCCATCATTTGAATCACACTGCACGAGACATCACAGCTTTTATGAGAGACCGACTTTTATTTCACTCATTCATCAATGTTACTCCCCGCTTACTATCACTATCGTGACTCGATCCTTTGGGCCCAACATGCATTTGTGCCCTTCGGTTGGATGCCTTTGAATGGGCTTATTTGTGCTGATCGTGAGGAGTCTCACCTCGATGAGCCGGTAAAGTGATGGCTTGACGCATTATAAAAGGTGGTGATATCCTTCGTGATGATTGCTGTAATCAGATCCTCTACGACCATCTTTGAACAATTTGAGCTGGCCTCAATCAGTCATCTACTTCATTTAATCGTCCAAGATACCCACAGTACACATCGTACTGATATTCAATACCTCAAGATGAAGTCATTCTCTCTGATCACGCTCTTCTGCAGCTTTGTCACTGCTGCAGTACTCCCTCGAGATACTGTCTTCGATGGCCACTGCTGCTTCACATTACACGACGTAGCCAGCGGTGCTACAGTCCAACAAAACAGCAATGGCAACTTACTTCTCAATGCTGGAACCACCGACGGCTTCTACTGCATTGACCTATCCAACTCACAAAAGATTCTGCGAGACCACGCTTTCAATGCCTGTTTCTTGAACCCCAGTGGCGAGGTCAAGTGCGTTGATCCCACACCCGGCTTCGAGTCTTGGACGTTGAAGAAGAGTGGTAGCAATACTCTTCTTCATCGTGATGGCGCGAGCTCTTTCAACTCATGCTCCAAGTCTTCGACAAGCAAAAAGGGAACAGTGCTGTTCGGAGATAAGCATTCTGGTGCTTCATCGTGCAAGAAGGCTACGCTTAAGGCAAAGAACCTGAAGGGTAAATGCAATCTTTGATTTGGGAATGATGGAACAGTTGGCTTGGAAATACCTTGACTGCTATGATTTGTTCGTTTTTGTATTCTTATTGATTCTTACTTTAATGCAGCCTCTTGTTGGCAAGGAGATTTAAGTCGGCTATTTCAAAGAACAACTAAAACTTCCAATTGTTGTAAAAACTACCTGTGTGCAAGCTTTCAAGCTAAGGAAACTTGCTAATGCCAGAACGAGAAATGTGAGATCATAGCCTGGGTGACATGTCGCTCCTAGTGCTTCCATATATAACCCCGGTATCCCTCTTAAGCTGCTCCTTGGCCGATACTTTCTTTCGGTTCGCCACATCATGCCTTGCTTCTAGAAAGCGTAGGAAGATGTCTAGCGAAACTTGATCGCCATCACTTCCGGCATCAACGAAAAGTAGTGTTGATACCAATATATCGGCAACAGACCAGAGGACTTCTCTGGCGTCGCCCATCAAATCCGCCAGGGATTCGGCCCCAATTCGGTGTCTCAATGCTTTCCAAGCTTCCCACGGATTCCAGCCTTCGGGTCGCGACACCTTCCCCTGAAAACCAGTACCCCTTATCACAAAGTATTCGAGAGCGTCGAGAGCTTCTTGTCCACCCTTGGGGTGCTTGATTGCTCGTAGGAAGTCGGTACTTAGTACATCGGTGGTGCCCTCCCATATGGGTAGCACGGCGCAATCGCGGTGAAGGCGAGCGATATTGAGATATTCTTGTTCTTCGTTGGCGAGATACCCAACACCTCCGAGGCATTCCATACATGAGAAGAGTAATTGGACGGATGCCTTGCAGACGTAGGCCTTCGTGAGCTGGGTCAGGACTCGTACCAGCGGCCCGGCATGGTTTGTCGAAGGGGTCAATGACTCAAGTGCTGGTGACAGGATCGAATTCGGAGGAGCACCGTGCTCAGAGATTCCTAGAACATGAGATGTAAACACAGTGAGAAGCATCAGTCCTCTGTACTCGCATGATATCTTGGAGAGAGTCCTCATGTGTAGCGAGCTCTCTGTGAGTTTCATTCGAGCCCCCTTTCCTGCGCCAACCTCTCGAACCTGAGCATACGCCCTCGCGATAGCAAGTCCTCTTCCTAGATAGCCCACAGCGGCGACTGCAGAGTGAACTCTAGTCAATGTCAAAACATTAGCAATCTCTTGGATACCGCGGCCTTCCTGGCCTATAAGCCAAGCTCGCATATCCTCGAGGACCAGTTCCGCAGTAGGGAGTGATTGAGTGCCCGATTTGTTCTTTAGTCGTTGAATTCTTACGCCGTTTAGTCCCATGCCGCCGTCGGCCTTGGGTACGCCAGTGGCGGTTGTAGCTTGGGGATCGTGCTTGTACATTGGCGCGAGGAAGGTTGAAAGGCCGCCTTTGGATGTACGGGCGAGAAGGACAGTCATATTCGAATCGGTTGCTGAGGAGAACCACTTGAAACCGTTGATACTCCAGGGACCCAATGGGATGTTCTCGGCCTTCGAGGCAAGTCCGCGCTCAAAATTAGGAAGATGTGTTGCTGTGGTCTCGGTCAACGATACATCACTGCCCCCTGTTCTCTCAGTCATCCACTGTCCGCTAGTCCAGGCGTGAGCAGGATCTCTCGAAACAAGGTGCTTAAAGGCATTCTCAAAGACTTTTCGTTGTACATCGGTTAACTTCTTAGACAGCGTCGGGTCGTTGAGGTGTGTTTGCAGAAGTCGGGCAGCGCCATCTTGCATAGCAGAAGGACAGCCGACATTGGCGCCCGACGGTGTCCAGAGTTGTATTCGCAAGAACTGATATACTCTAGCGAATGGACCGTATTCATTATCGTATCCTGCTGCAACGAACCTGAGATAAGTTAGTAGCCGCGGTGGTATAAATATTCAGGGTCTTACCCTTTAGATAGACCAAAGTTCTGAAGGCCGCGCCATCCTTCACCAGTAACTAGATCACCCTTCCACTGACCAAATACATCGCGGCCTGAGCCTTTGATGTATGGCTTGTTTCGTTCAGCATCTGTAATCCAAGTAAAGATCTCGTCGGATAAAACGTCGTCTCCAAGAGCAGTCACTTCAGCTTCAACTTGTCGGATGATGTGTTTTGGAAGGAATACTAGTAAAGTTTAGCACATGATGTCTAATAAGATCGGCGGTGGCTTATACTTACGCTTAAAGCACCTTTGAAATGTCCCATCGTCGTAGAACTGGTTGTTCAGAACCGGCGGTTTCTGGAAGAAGCCCTTGTCTGCGCCTGAAGCCTCCATAGCTGAGTATGACCGAGGAGAGTTGGAGAGCTGGACATGATGGGTTATTTGGGTATAGCTGGTATATTATCGACCGTGACGATGGCTGAAGAGGACATGCCTGAAGTGCTTAGACTGGGCTTGAAGTTGCATCAATCACAAGCCATCAACTACATCCTCGTCCTCATCGGCAGTGGGTCAACCCTCCATCTCGACCCATGTCGCGCCCATTTTAGGTAGTTCAGGCGGGATAAATTCCGGACAACAGCGGAAACATGCACCATGGACGGAATGTTTTCATGCAACATGGTGACATTTCTCTTCAACAACCATGTTTTCTCCGCGTTTGAGTTCACAAGGATCTGGGCTGGTCCCGAGGTTTTTCTTCTTTGACTCCACAAATTGGCATGGAATGGCATTTCTCTGTTGATGTTTGGTGGAGTCTCTTGTCGGTTTACGAGGGGTGTCACTTGTGGTTGTGTCATGGTCATGGGTAGTGAAGAGCGAGGCACTTTGAGTAGAGTTTGTGTCTTGTCTTGTTCTCTAGACTATCTTGTCAGGCATGGAGCTCCCCTCTCTAGCTTAATCTAGCCCAGTCTCATCATCTCGCAGCACCAAGAGATTCATAGCCAGTGCAAGAGCCAGGATCTCAGTCAAGGTAGTGCTCAGCTGTTTACATGTGAGTCGTATCCCTGTAGCAAGAGACCAGAAGATGTATCTGTTCCAACCCTCAAAGCCTCCAAAAAGAATCTTAGGTGGAGAGCGAAGACTGAAGGCCGTGTGAGATTCTGAACTTAAAGGCTTCCTCCAGTTCTCCAAGAATCCGACTGCACTCATCCATCTTTTCTTTAAGAACAGTCACCGCCTCCTTCAACTCCAGCGTCTTCCGGAGCAATTCAATCAAGAAGTTTTCCAATTGATGAATGCAGTATCCAGCATAGGATTCTTGAATGGCTTCGTACTCTACAGTGATTCGGTCGATGTTGATCTTGTCAAGAGCCATGGCATCAAAAATCTCCTGTACAGAAGCACAGGTCTTCGACGCTTCATCATCCTGCAACCGAGTGTTAGAATGACTTCCAGAGAAGTAAGCAAAAGACACAACTTACCCACTCCGACAGTAGCTTTACCTTGTCGGCCTCACTGAGCTCGATATCGGGATACTGCTCAAGTGATTCATCCAGGATTTGTGCCAGCCCTGCACCTGAAGTCAGATATTGCTTGAGTTGGCATGTATGCTCAGGGGGGTCACATACGTATTTTCAAGGCATCGATGGGAAGCATCTTGAACAAAGGGGCTCTTCACGCGAGTCTTACCACAGGTGTATAGGTTTGATGGTTCTCTTGTAGATGGTGTTGAGAATTGAAGAGGGAAAAAGCAAATCGTTTTCTGCTGAGTTCTTGAAATTTATATTCCCTGATTCAGCTAAAGAATCGAAAAGAATTCCATTCTTTAACTGCTTGACAGGTGGCAGTGACAGAGTAGGATCAATAAGGGGGGCGAGTGTCAGGACTCTACACTTGCTGGCAGCTGGCAGGCACTACGACGATTCACAAATGCCATCCCTCACGCTACTGGAGACCTTGTACGACAATGGCTTATCTGCATAAAGATATCGTGAGTTACGCTCCTCGTTTGTTATAATAAAGTAGGGCATGCTTAGTTTTATGACAAACGTGGTATATCTCTGAACTACTGCATGTATAGATGGAGTAGATAAAGAAAGTATGAAACCAGCTTGAGGAAAGACTGATACCAAAGTGCAATCGTTAGCCTAGGTATTTTAAGTAGTATTGCTCGTTCGGTTGTATGTTGGCTGGCACTGAAATAGATAGATATGCATAGGCCGTATTATCATTTTTTCTTCTTCATTAATCTGTCTAAACTCTTAGCAACGTAAAGTCATCCTAAGTATTCATGATATCGACCCAAAAGGTATCCTCCCTCATCGTCGGAATTACAGTATCTGGGACCAGTCATTACTTTAACCAATCTACCAGCTTCTACATATTCTCGTCTTATCATCTAGATCTATTCAAGCGCTTTCTAAGGGGCAAACTTGCCCAGGGCGCCTTCGTTACCTCCGTCGAACAATTCATGCAGCGTATCAAGTTCCTGGAAGTGCTTTGCATATTCAACCCCCTTTCGTCGTTGCGCCTCAACACGTCGCCAGTCCCATTCTCCTGAAACCTCCAGATCAACATCCGAAAGGTCAACAGACATGTCTCCAAGCTGATCGGGTCCAGAAGTCCAACCTCCAGGGCGCTCGGGGAGGAGACCAGAGGCGCCGCCCAGCATGGTAGCCGGGTTCACAGTGAAGCGTCCGATCTTGAAGACATACTTGCTGATGGCCGTCGCATAGATCCTCTTCTCCCATCCAGTAGTCCGGTCCCCCGGGCCTCTCGTAGAAGCATCCTTGAACGTAGGGTCGAGCCAGGATGTAGGCTTAGCAGCGCCTTTGGGGATGTAATGAGTGACGATATACAACCACTTGCGGTCCCAGCAGAGAATACGACTCCACATCTCGAAGTTCTTATACGCAGGAATCTCGCGCTTGAAACTGCAAGCCACAGAGCCCAGGATGATGCTCACGGTGCCCTTGATAGGCTTATCGGTCTTTGGGTCCAGTACAAGCTTGGTCTTGGTGTTGTTGGCGAGGGTCATGTAAGAAGCGCGGCAGAGATACGTAACGAGATGGGATCGGGAAACATCGAGGTCGGCAAAGTATGTCGAATTGGATTTGTGAAGATTGTAGTCAATTTCGAGAAGAGGCGCGTGTGAGGTTGAGATCATAGGTTTGAAGAGAGCTTCGGGACCGAGAATTGGTGATTTGCGCCAGAAGCTGTGGAAGATGATAGTGTGGAAGACGCGGTACTATGGAATGTCAGATGCCTCTTTCGATATCAGAGGATGTGATGAGACCTACAGTCCAAGCAAGAGGCATGCTCTTCCAGTTGAAAACGATGAAGAAGAGCAACAAGATCCGCGATGTCCGGCCAGGTCCTGTGAGGAAATCCCTGAGTAGAGGACCCCAGTTGATTCGGTAAGCAGCATATCCAGCTGAGCCTAATACAAGAGGCATAACCACAGTAACAACTTGCGAGAGGCCAAACATCTTCTTTGCTGCGCCAGCCATGATGGTTGATTTGCTGGTGTTTTGCGATGCGACAATCGTTGGGGAGAGACAGGGGTAAGGGGCTTTCACCGTATTTGTACCGCCAGATACAGAAAGACGCGCAAATTCCCGCAACAGAAAACCTGACAACTTCTCTGAGTGATAGATAGTCGCCGAAGATGCCGTGACTTTGCCTCTTGGAAAAATCCTCAAGAGTCTTTTCCACTCACTAAACTTGTGTGAGCTTAATGTTAGACGGAACCGAGGCAAGTTTTGGTGGGGACTCGGCCGAGCGTTGGCGTTAGGGGGATGTACTGCTAGAAGACGGGACACTACTAGGTAGTCTTTAAGGTTCCTTGATAGCGATAAGTCATTAGATGTAAGAGAAAGTCTGTTACTATCGATCTCATAATTCCACACATTAGCATCGGACAACTACTTATATTATTGGCTCTGTCATATCAGGATAAACGCGGCTATAGTACCAAACCTTTTAAGATAAGACAAAAGACTGCAAGCTTACTATCCGTCTGTCACACGTCAGCGGAGCTATTCATCTGATTTCTGCACCATTCACAGGTAAAATGTTGATTGCATTGAGCAGTAGGTAAGCAAGAATACATGCTGACCTGCTTTCAAACACTTATCCGTACTTACATGTCGAATGACCTAGAACAGGCCATCAATGATAAAGGCGTGTCATTCGCCCGGTTGTTGTTGAACGCAACCTGTACCATACATCATCTTGGGAGAGGTTCAATACTCCCAGCTTCAATTTCTCAAAAGGTATGATCCATTCACATCTAGATGACTGCTCGACAGAATACTGACAATTCAAAGTTCTATTTTAATGCTTCTCATCTGCTTATAGCGACTTCTCAACCTCATCCACTGCCTCAATAACCTCCTTCCACTTAGCCCACTCAGCATCACCACCAGGAATACCTCCAACAAGCGGCAATCTTGTACCGTCAGCATCTCCGAAGCCCCTGAGCCTACTGGTAGCCTCCTTGATACCCACAGTACCGAACTTGACCACGAGCTCCTCCATCGAGCTCACCTTGAACTGCAGAACCCTTCGCTCCTGGATCTCAGCATCTGTAGGGTGCGTCTTTGCCGACAACTCGTAAAGTCGCACCAGAGACTTTGGGAAGAAACCAGCTGAGCCATCGATGGCACCCGCAAAGCCCACAGAAACTACTGGCAGAAGTTGTTGGCCGAGACCTGTGTAGGCGTGGAAGTGCTCGTGGTCGATGGATGGGTTGGAGGCGATTTGGGCAGCGACTGAGACATCACCGTGGGAGAGCTTGCAGCCGACGATGTTGGGGTGCTTGGCGAGGGTGACGTAGGTAGATACCGCAACCTTGACGTTATTTGACACTCCGGGGTAGTGGTAACTATAGGATAGTCAGTAAGCGCTTGTGATATTAGGACGTGACAATTTACATCATAACAGGAATAGGACTCTGGTCAGCAACAGCAGTAAACCACTGAACAAGACCCTCCTGTGTAACAGCAGAAGCATTATATCCAGGCACAAGAGTCAGACCCCATTGAGCGCCAGACTTGTGAGCATCCTTGAGTTGCTCAACAGTCTCCTCAGCACTATTTGTCGCAGTTCCTGCAATGATAGGATAGTCCCTGAAGCCCTCCTTCTCCAAACCAGCCTTGACACCACTGAGAATAGCATGACGATCTCTGGGGTGAATATGCACAGCCTCGCCTGTGGTACCGAGAACAACTACACCCTTGATACCATTCTTAGCCAGGTAAACAGCTTGAGCGACCTGAGTTTCGACATCGACTGACGGGGTGATGGCGTTGTAGTTGGCAGTCTTCTTGGAGGCGAAGAACGTGGGGACGGGCACGTAGATACCCTTTGGCGGAGGAGAAGACATGTTTGCTGCGTATTATACAATTGAAACGAGGAATAAAGAGGAATTGCAAACGCGTGAGGGGTTTGGTGAGGACATCATGTATTATAAGCACTCTCCAGCCCAAACCTCGGTCTTCGGGGTAGTTCACAGCGACACTGCATGTCGCAATTGGAGAAAGCCGACGGTTCGGCCCATCAACGAGAGTTAAGAAACCCGAAATCGGTGGAACCTTTCCCCTCATGGCACAAGGTGACGGTATTTCATTCATTCAATTGCCGGTAAATGAAGTTCCCTGAAGTCTTGGTTAGAGGTATCAGTCAACCAAGACACCGTGCAGAGACAATATGTCAATACCACAAACAAACGTTTCCAAGCTGATACATAGTTTTACATCGAACAACACGTAGAGGAATGAGTTATATTCAAGCCAGTTTCTCAAATGAAGTACCATTTAGTGCAACCTTATCAATAACTAAATGATCAAATCCTGCTCGAGTATGCAAATATCAATACATCTACCCTACAGAAGCACCATGGTTCGCATTATCCCCACCATGAATATTCTACACGCATTGGACTGCCAAATAGTCGCTGCTTCTATTTGAGCATGTTTTTTTCTTGGATAGAACTCGAGTCTTGAGATATCCAGGCGGATGAGTAAATATCGCGAAGATCGCTGATACAAACATCAAACTCCGACACTGGAAATGCGGGTGAAATGATTAATCTCTTATAATCCTCGCCCATGACAATTCAATGAGTAAAGTGATGTATTTATTTTATTGCGTTATTTTCGTTTCTTCGTCCCAAATGTTCCGTTTGCAGACCTAACCGTCTATGTCCTTTCCCTCTTCATTTCGGGATTTTCAAGAGCGATAGAATAACCGAGCAGAGGTCGAACGACAATTCCAGTGTATGTATCAGCACACAGGTCCAATAGGGCCACAAGGTCACAGTAACAGTAACGAAATACACATTTACTGATACTATAGCCTCATAACCTTATTGAACCTGTCTAATAATACCTATACTGGAGTTGTAGTTCAACCTCTGCTTGGTTATTCTATCGCTCTAGGCTGATATCTTCCGCTAAATCTCCGAAAAGATCAGAGGTAGAGTCGTCGATGTCTTCTGCCGAAAAAGCAGGATCGTTGAAAATTCCATCTACGATCTACAAGCAATCGTGGCCATATGCGGTTGTTCTGTCTATCTCCTTCTCATTATTCATACCATTATGATCGAACAACATGGGTGCCCTCAGCAGGCTCGAGAACCTTCCACTGGCAAGGAAGATCCTTCTTTTCGTTGTGTTCTCGGAGCTTAGCAATGATCTTGTCGGCAATAGCCTCGAAGTTATGTGTAGCCAGGGCAAGGATAGTAGGACCGGCACCGGAAAGGCAGACGCCGAGGAAGCCTTCGTCGGTCTTAGGGGACATGGTCTCGACGATCTCGGTGAGGCCGGGGATGAGGGTCTGGCGGTAGGGTTGGTGGATCTTGTCTTGCATGGCGAGGTGGATGAGCTCGGGGTCGGGAGGGGACTGGCCTAGGGCGACGGGCAGAAGAGCAATTCGTTGCAAGTTGAAGACCTGGGTCACTCATTAGATTCATCTCTATTGCCGACTCAAACATTCAACGTACCACATCGGGACGCGTGTAGTTTGCAGGTAGAACTCCTCGCGCAGCATGTGTAGCAACCTGGAAATCAGGGATGATAGCAACAGCCTTGATCTCCTTGGCCCAGGGGAACTTGATATGGTGACCAATTCCATGAGGAGGAGCCGGGGGCTTCTTTCCGGTATCCTCTCCTCCAGCTGGTGCAGGGAGAACCTCGCTGAGAGGAATTTCTGTACGGGCAACGTCTTCGGGGGTCAAGGGCTTGAGGTAGGTTCCGACGAAGCCTCCGTAGAGAGCAGCTCCGACATTGTCAGGATGTCTCTCTGGAATTGGGGTTAGTCTGGGGCCGACACCGCATTGTAGGAACAGTCTTTACCAATCATGAGACAGTAGTCGAATAGTCGGTCATTATCAAGGTGCTTCAGACCTCCAACTTCCTTGCCAAGAGCAACACCAGCAACAACAGCAGCACCAGAGCTACCCAGACCACGACCTAGAGGGATGGGGTTCTTGATGTGAACATGTGTCTCAACAGGGAACGCCCTCTGGTCATTACAACGCAAGACGTAGAGAGCAACACGGGTCAGGAGGTTGACCTGGGGGTCGAGGCTTATCTCATCCTCTCCCTCGCCCTCGTATGTGATTTTGCAGTTGAGCGGGTGATCGGACTTTGTCTTTGACCGGTCGATGGTGACGTGAAGCTCGAGGTAGACAGACAAGGCAAGACCGATGACATCGAAGCCGGGGCCAATGTTTGCGCTGGAGCAGGGGGTCTTGATAATAAACGATTCCATGGCTGCTACTGCTTCTGCTTATGCGTCTTGTTTATATGCCGAAGTTCGGAACTTGAAGGAGAGCAAAGCAAAGTTTTGAGACAGCAAGCAAAGAGAGGGTCCAATGGCGCGACGCAAGATGGGGCTAGTTTCAACCCAAAAACTGATTGCTTTTCACAGAAGGAACTCTCAAGAATTCACATACGAAACTAAAAGTCACATCAAGAAGAATTGGACGATTCAATGGCGCGTGGATCCTGCCGATAGTGGAATTTGTTCAATATTTCGAGTGACTGATACTGAGAGCACCGCCGATGACGGAGCTCCCCGCTGTAGAGAAGAAGAAAACATTCGTTTTTCTAAGGCATTTTGTGGAAATTTTGCTATGGACAACACGACACGACACGACACGATATGGGCAGAGTGCAGCGCAGTTGGCGGGGTAAAATACTCAAAGTCCAGAACAATTGCGGCGGGGTAGTTAGAGATTTTATCTATTGGTCGATAAGAGAGTCTTGTCTAAGTGAAAAAGACTGCTCAAGCCTCGACTCAAGTAAAACATCAGGACCCTCTGAGTGCTAAATTCAGTACCATGCATGGGAGTAAGCAAGGAACAGCCCTTGTACGAGTGCGAAAGACTGGTATTATTATCTTATCTAGAATATTATGCATATCAGATGCTATTATAGCTCGCGGATACGAATTGTACCACTTTTCTATGGATCCTTCCTTGGGTACATTTACAGGGCTCAGCTTGTCTGACTTGTAAGTGGGAAGACAACCATTCAATACTGTCATGATCTTATGAGATTGTAATACGCAATTGTATATTCTTCAATTGTCCCCTCTCTTGTCTCGTCTGATAGCCAATTCTTAGATATATGATTTGAGCGGTTTACAATACCTTGAACATTGATCTACAGGCAGATACGAGCCGCGAATGCAAAGCCTGCGGGTCATATCATGTACAATCAACTGGATATGTTCATGGACTATCCTGATATTGAACCTTGTCTTTACAGTAGCTATGCTTGGCTGACTTCTATTATTCTCATCTCAATACACAATTGTAGTACAACGCACCTGGTGATTCTCCATCTTCCAGCCTGAAGTGCCCCGTGCAACCCCAGCCGGCTATGCCGACAGCTAGACAACAGACAACCCGCTAACGAGAGCCTTCCAGAAGCTCCATTTCTCCCAAAAATAGCACCTAGAAAGCCCCAACAACAATTCCCCGTCGTCGACCTCTCACCACCATGATGTCAATGCTCATAGTGCATCACGGGTTTCCACGTCGGACTCACCTTTTCACCCGATGTCCCTTGGCAATCCCATCCCGTATCGTATCTCCATAATTGCCGGAATATACGGCACTTGAATCCTTGCTCCAATTTGAGGTCTTTTTGTTTATCCAAGAAGATCACCGAGACCATGACGTTTTGAATTCTCGTGTTTATTGTTCTCCACGGGGACATTCCCCATGATGCAAAAACTCCTATTCGCGGAGTTTTGTTGATCGAGAAGATAACCAGGACATTAACCACAACAGACTATCAACTTTTGTATTATCCGAGGTTGCCGTTAGACAGTGGACTCAGCTAGGCCTGGCGGTTCTTGTGTTTGATGCAATACAACGTCAATAGAGCTCAGACCACTGCTAGTTCCATGTCAATGGTTTCCTTTTTGGGATCATATCTTTGACGATTCATTGCTGCATCGACAACGCAAGGAGGAATACGAGAAAAGACAGGTCTCGGTCTCGGTCTCGCCCCGGCTAAGCTTAACAGGCGAGACCCTGGACTTGAGAGATCGCAATCGAGAAGCGTGACTAGACGGGAATAGGAAATATGGATGTTGAGCGGTGAGATCATGAGATCAACGGTTTAACATCTTGATCGAGCCATGGAGTCTGTTGCATTGATGGTGATAGAATATTCATGACAGAACGTTTCAATCACAGATTAAAAGTCAATGTGTAGCTAATTGGACCCTTAACGGCTACTCCGATGACTAAAAGCATCAAGGCACTAAAGCAGTTCTACATACATGAATGATAGATACCCTTAATCTGAATGAGTGGCAGAGCTCAGCCAGCAAAAGGCACGTTACTTTGAATTGTCCACGGGACGACACTAGCTTGGAAGCTCACAAGAAATACGAGATACTCTCCTCCAAAAGCAACCTAACGTTACCCCACAATGCCCAAGAATGGGGGCCATGACCGGCAGACAAGCCCCCTGTACAACGGGAAATAATTCCTCTAGAGTCTGGACCACAGTCTTGATCGGTGCAACATCACGGACGCCACGGCATTAACTTTTCTACCCGCTACTCAAAATAGCTTTTCTCTACAAGCACTAACCCAGAATACGGGCACTAAGCTAAGCTGACAGCAAACACAGATCCTTTACTCTCACAACTATGACGCTATGGAGAAAAGATTAGTCTGTCACTGCCTCCAGCCTCCCGGACGATTTCTCGATTCGGATATGGAGTTGTCTAGGTAGCTAGGTCTAGGTGATCGTCCGAGGCTCGTGTCGTGATGATGGACAAGGCAGGGTAACTAGCTCAACTCACTAGTTCCCTGCCCTGTAAGTTAGATGCAAGGTAGCATGGCATGTCATGGCTCGTTTTTCTATGCAAAGTCTAGACATTCTATCAGAGAACTTCAAGTATAAGAAGAGTCCTCAGTCTCCTCCAAATATCACTTCTTCTCATCATCACTCTCATCAACAATCAACCACTCTCATCCTCTTTGAGCTTCCAGCCAAACAACTCTCACCACCACTACTACTTTCACCTCTTCAACTCAAACACAAACCACCACAACCGTCAACATGAAGTTCACTGGTATCCTCTCTGCTCTCGCTCTTACCTCCGCCGTCTCGGCCACCACTGGTAAGTTCCATCTCCAACATACTCCAATAACTTCACTCAACTAACATGCTCTTCAGTCTCCTACGACACTGGCTACGACAACAAGGCTCGCCCCATGACTGCTGTCTCTTGCTCTGACGGCTCCAACGGTCTTATCACCAAGTATGGCTGGAAGACCCAGGGCAACATCCCTACCAAGTACGTCGGTGGTGTCAACATCATTGCTGGCTGGAACTCCCCCAACTGCGGTGGCTGCTACCGCCTCGAGTACAAGGGCCGCAAGATCAACGTCCTTGCTATCGACCATGCCGCCTCTGGCTTCAACATTGGCCTCGATGCCATGAACGCCCTCACCGGTGGCCAGGCTACTCAGCTCGGCCGCATCAACGCCCAGGTCTACCACGCTGACCCCTCTGCTTGCGGCATCAAGAAGTAAACGGCGCAACTCGACGACTTTCATGAGATGCATTACAAGGCTTTTGGACAGCGGACTTTTATGAATTCTTTCCCTCCTTAGAACTATGGGTTTAATACTTGGCATTGGCTGGCGTTTAGACTACGATTTATCACACACATAATCTACCTAGATACATATACATACATACATGAATGAACATAGAGCTTAACTGGTTATACTAGACTGCCTTCAAAAGAACCTCAAAGTGAAATCTTGCCTTTGACTTGATCAATCAGCATTTCTTATCTAGAGTTACCTACCTAGACCAAAGAATATGCTTAAACCTAGTGTGAAGATCTGGTGTCTAGCCTCTTAAGTGGAGAGATAACAGGCTTTCGTGATAACGAGAGGAGTATATCGACCATAAAATGGTCCTCTGGTCGAAGAGCTACGTACGTTGTTCCTGATATTAACACCTATCGATTCGTCTTTGTCCTCCGCATCTACCAGGAGGATTTTCATTCGTAACCGTCGCTTATTCTTCCTACCACACCTCCATACTTTTGAGGGTAAAATGTCCAGTTTCCACTCTCAACGAAGACTTTTATAGAATCTTCACCTCTTCTGGCGGACTCTGATGTAAGCAAAGAACGTTGGTTATGCGTCGTCATCGTAGTCGCTGTCGTCCTCATCGTCACTTCTGAGCCATGGTGGAGTGTAGATGACCGAGGGAGGAGGTGATAACGAACTGGTATCGCTATTTGACTCTGCGTCGTCTTGGTCCATAGGTGTAGGTGGTGGCAGAGACGATCCGCATGAAGATAGAGGACTGTCAGTGTCCATGTCCTGAGCCAGCGGGCTTTGATGTTCCGAGTCGGTGCGGTGTGCGAGCTGAGCATCAGGAGACATAGGTGTGTACTCAGGTGTGCTTGGTGGAGGAGTTCGTGAGGCGTCGGCGACATTGACGAAACGTTCACCCCCTTCTTCTTGTTCTTCAGAGATAGTCAGCAAACAAATGGATAGTCAGTAAAGGTGGAAAATATTCCGTACCGCTTGGTGAGTTTCTAATCCACACGGCGCACTGGAGCACTTCGACACGATTGACAAATTCTTTGTACTTGAGTCCGTATTCCAGACCTCCGAACGGTATTCGGATCTCGCTTGGTGCTTTCAAAACAAAGGTTGTGTTGTCGATTTGAGTCTTTCCAGCAGCAGACTCGATGACATCGATGAATTTGTTGACTAACCCTCCCTCGCCCTTGAACACCACACACTTTTGATCTTTGCAATATCCCATGAAGTTATCGTCTAAGGCATCTGATTTCCTGGTGATCTCCAGGTCTATCGTTTTGGTCGTCTTTTTGCAGCGCGAAAGCTTTATCGAGACATCGACGGAAGGTAGGATGTGTAGAAGCGAGGGGGGTGGTGCTCTGTCTCGCAGATTTTTGGCATTTAGGTAGGCATCGTAAGCAGGCCCAAGCACTGATGCACGAGATTTTGCAAACTGCGATGATTTTACATCCATGAGATTGCCGAGGCGATCCAGCTTGTCCTCCAAAATGGTGGTCATGTTGAGAGTTGATCGTGTTGTGCAGTCAGGTAATCAAGGCGTGCTTTCTGACAAGCAACTGCGTACAGGATGATGATATACCGAGAAACATAGATCGGTACTGATAATAGAGAGGCAAATATTGCGGTCTTTTGAACCATGAAGGTGCTCCTTGTTTAGGCGTATTCACTTTGTGCTCGAGGCAGCAGCCGCGACTGGAGCCGCAACCGCAACGCACCTGCCGGCAGCTGCTACCCGACGTCCAATACAAACATGGGACGAAACTACCTTACCTAAGTTACTACGAGAATCTAAACAGAGAAGTAACTACCTAGGTAGGTAAAATGGCGAAATATCATTGTAAACGTCGGGTTTGATCCAGTGTATAGATACACCGTTTGACCCTGGCATTGTGCAGTCTGCATCTTGGAACAAGGAAGGATATAAAGATAAAGGGCTAACAGCTCTCTAGGTCGAACAGATGATATCAATCAGATAGAACATTGGCATGATTCTGATCATGTTAATACATATCCTCATTGGTAAGGAACTTGCACAAACGAGATTCTCTTCACTCCTCTACAGTAACAATACATTCTGCCTATGAATAGAAGTATCAAAACTATCCTTGTATAAAACGATTCACATTCAATGGAGCAGATTAAGAGATTGTGTTGACCGCCAAACTCACGATAGGAGGCAGCGGTTGCTTGCATAGGTACTGAAACACAATCAGATCTATAACCTTGAACCTACTTCGCAATACAAGTTTACTTAGGCTTAATGTATTCAGCCAATGCACAGCTGTATTTGTTTGACATGTGCTCACTCATCGCGGGTTATGGCAGAAAGAATAAGCTGACTCATTATCCTGCAGTCATCCGTAAAAGTGTTTACTCGAAACACCATCATCTTTATACACAACAAACAACAAATCGAATTATGCGCACAAACAAAAAAGCATCCAATCAAGACTGCCTACCTTCCAGTCTGCGACCGGGATAGGAAGCGAGTCCGAGTCGGTGACGTGCCTTCACGACGTGGGGTAATCTTAGTTCGTCATAAGATCGTAGTTGGCATTTGTGTTGATCAACTTCCTCCGAAATGTTTCCCTGTAGCAAATCTTGACAATTTCTTAATTCTAGTGACCACCGAATGAAGTGATGTTTGCAGTTTCTTATGGCGCTGACGATGCAGAATCTTCCCAACGAGCTCATCGCTCACATCCTCAGCTTCCTCGACTCTGAAGCTGATCTACAACGACGCATTTATCAAGACCCTGCCAAGCTCTCAAGACCTGTATCGTCTGGATCGGATACGCCCCTCAAGAATGCTTCATTAGTATGCCGGCTTTGGAGAACATCTGTGATGACCTCTTTGTTTCGCCATGCCGTCTGGTCTTTTTGGCGTTTCTATAAACCAGTCGCGCAAGATATCGCTTCCGAAATCGAGGTTCTGAGTTTCATCCAGCGCAACAACTTGGCATCCACTGTCGAGAGCTTTACTATCTTGATTGATATTCCTCGAGGGTCGGGACAAAATCGATATGCCGATGATCAATTTTGGGGAGTCCTACCTCCTGCAGTGAATCAGCCTGAGAGACCCGAGTCTTGGAATCTGATGTGGTCTATTTTGGATAATCAGCACGACAACGAACACATCGACACACGACCCAACGAGGACAGAGCGCGGACTCATTGGGATAACAACTGGCTTTGGCATACAATATTCGACGTTATAGACCCCTTGCGCATCACTTTGATCAGCTCGACAGACGTTCTCGCTTCGCTTCTGAGTCGGACCGTCGATTTGTCGAGTTACTGGGCTTTCAACAGCTCGTATTACATTATATCATTATCACGACCATGTCAAAATAGCGAACAAAAGAAAAGATCAGATCTATTGCCGTCACAGCTCTCTGGTCTACGGAATCGCATCCCTTGCGATTTGTTTCACATCAGAGACTGGACTTCGCTTCTTGTCAACGAAGGCTCTTTCGCACCTGTCTACTCGACATATGAATTCTTTCACTACTCAGCGGCAACTCTTCTTCCTGCCATATTTGACGCCTCGGATCCTTCATTCAATGTCATTTGCGAAAACCTCAA
The DNA here is from genome assembly GCA_004367475.1 of Fusarium camptoceras. Lineage (NCBI taxonomy): Eukaryota > Fungi > Ascomycota > Sordariomycetes > Hypocreales > Nectriaceae > Fusarium > Fusarium camptoceras. The sequence goes on from QGED01000009.1 coordinate 33,656, forward strand.
GTCCTTTTCCTACATCGCCACGTTTCCTCTTTCACACCATATCTCTGACTTTCTCATTCCCAACTGTCCACCTGTCGAACACCTCTACGTGCAGCTCATGCCCAAGAATCGCGACTTCTGGGAGAGCAGTAGCCTTGCAAGAGTGAATCTATCCGACCTCTGGCTTGAGTGTGATACCTCGTACGCTCTATTGGTGCGTCAGATGTTAGAACCTGTCCCGCAGCAAGGCTGGCAAAAGCTGAAGATGTTCGAAACGGGCGACACACCAGCAGAGGGTGTTTGGGGGATGAACTCATATGATGCGCATATCAACGGCGCAAACGGGTGGAAGGAAGAGCGTGGGGGTGTTTTTGTAAAGGACATCTCCCAGAGCAATAGTGGAGAACAAACTGTGGAAGATGGGACGCAAGTATAGGTCATTGTCTACCGTGGTTTTAGCAACCATCGCTCTTGGGCGCACTATGCTTCTCTTAGCTAAATCAGACTGGTTCCGCCAACCATTAATTCACTTTAAGTTCAGGAAGATGTGAGAGCAACTTGAACGTATTCAAGACCATAAGACTTGCATGTCGTGTAAGTGAGCGACCGCATAATGATGGTGTGATCATTTGTATCTATATGATCTATATTTGATGTGAGGTCTACCACTCGACATCACGTGTATATCGGTCCAAGTTAGAAGCCCTTGGTAGGCTTCAGCCATAATAAACTGGTTGTACAAAAAGCCAAACCCAAAACAAACGCCTCTACATGCATCATGTAGTCTATCTGAGCCAACTGGCAGTATGTGGTGAATAACATGAACCAAACTGCCACCACCTGTGCCATAGCCGTTCCCCCAAGCCCAAAACGCCATGTAAATAAGAAAAGATTTAGTCGTCGTCACTGTCGATATCGCCATCCTTGTCGCTGTCTGTGAAATCTGCGATAGGTTCCCTCGCTGCATGCTCCTTCATCTCGCGATATGTACTCCACGTCAGACCCAAGAACGCGACAATGATCATTGCGCCTCCAACAATTGCTGCAAAGCTCAGGGGCTCTCCAGTAATAAACCAATCGACAATTGCGACAAGGAAGATGGTGAGTAGCGCAGCTACTGATGACAGAACGGGTGATGTCAGGGAAATAAGAACGAGGAATGATCCGCTGAAAGTGGCGTTTGAAAGCACAGCGAGGAGAATGAGCCAGCAGGTCGAAGCTTCGGGAATCTCGAACTTTTCAATGTTTAGCCAATCGAGAAGAGGGAGAGGAATCCAGAGGACCGTAAGAGTGAAAAGACCGATCAAAGAACCGAACGTATTGGCAAAGATCATGCCTCGACTGGGAGAGCAGCCCTCGGGCGGGCAAGCATATCGCTTATACAGAACCTCATAAAGGCCATACAGGACGGAACCAATACCAATGACAAGGTTACCAAAGAATCGGTTTCCAGCTTCGACACTCTCAGTTCCCTCCTTGGTATCACCATAAGCAACAACAAGGACACCACCAATAGCAATGAGAACAGCAACTGATTTATCGAGACGCAGCGGCTCGTGAAGTATAGGGACAGAGAAAACGTATGCAAAGAAAGCGGAGCAGTTGTAGATCGCCGTTAAATCCGAAGGTGTGGTCAGACTAACAGCAATGTACCAACTCAACCCTGCAACAGTCAAAGCGCAAGTGATGATGGCGGTGAAACGAACGAAATAACGAACAGGCCGGGCGCGGTGTTGAATAGATATATGGAAGACATCGAGGGTCTGCTTCTCTATCATGATGGCAGTGGTACGCAATTGATGCTTGTGTCTTTTCCAGAAGACAGGCCATGGCACTTCACGCTTCTGGAAGCGCAGAATAGCGAGTTGGACTGGCCATAAAACAATCCAGGAACCGTGAGTGAAAAACATCATACAATAAGCTTTATCCCAACCAAGGTTGTGCTGAATATGTGCGCTCAATTCTGTCTGAACACAAAAAGCGATTAAGCTGACGATAAGGAAGAATCCTGCGTACGTGTAACGCTGCTTGGTCGAGTCCGCGGCAGCTTCGGCAGCGGCTTGAGGGCTACGACTGCGCATCGTGGACCGTCGGCTCAGACTTGGTCGTCCCATCATCTCATTTGGATGATAGGGGAGATCGTCCTCGCTGGATCCCCTTGATCCCTGGCTAGGTCGTCGTCCGGTTTCGCTGGTAGGCGAATAGCCAGCGCGACCGCGCTCAGGGTCATCTTCCTTAAAAAGAAGGGGTTCACCAGACTTACCATCGCCATGACGATGGTAGTTTGGGCGACGAAGGTCATTGGAATTCATATCGTCCAGCTCCAGCCACTCGCTGTTAGACTTGGACTTCGACTTTGTATTCTTATTGCGATCGTGGTGTTTCGTGTCAAGATCGGAAGCGTCGCTCGGATGGTCGGCGGTGCCACGGGCGCCAACAGTTCTTGGTCTGGCAGCGGAGGATGATGCCGGTTCGCATGTGGTATCGTCACTGGAAGAAGTGGAAGAATCCGAATCCGAATCCGAATCTAGGGATACTCGATCGCGACCTTGTAGAAGACTGGCCTCTTGGTCTCTATTATTGCGGCGAGACATCGAGTGTAAAAGGGAGGGACAGGGCAGATATATAAAAGAACGATAGGGTACAGTACGACGGTAAGGAGTGAAACGGCTTAGCTGGATCTGGGGCTGCACCGGGTGTTTCTGATAATGGGATTATCGAATCGAGGCGTTGTATTGGATCTGTGGTATGTAAAGGTGGTGTTGAAAAGCAGCCATGGATTGTCCAGGGCGGAGACAAGCGGGTCCCAAGACCCCATTTTACAGGGGCCAAATTCGCAGGGGACCAACAGCGCGGGGAATTGGATGGCACGGGGAGGAGACTGGGCGAACTAGGGGTGCCGTCATCGTTCAGTTGGGCTGCAGATGAGGATCTTGGCTGAAAATGTTCATGTCGCTAAGAGGTTATCGCGGTTAGAGATTCGAATTAAATGACTCGACCGTTGAATAACAAACGATAAACATGGCAGTCATAGACACTACCTACCTAGCTACTTAGCATTGGTGTCTGGTCGAGAAAAAAAAGAACATAAAAAAAAATACAGGGCTGAGGCTTATCTTAGTAGGCATCCTCCACTGAAAGGCCACTACAAAAGTACAGTACAGTAAATGCCCTGCACATGTACAACAATAACAGGTTTTAACCAAAATATCCATGGATCTTGTTGGATCTCTGCAAGATCTGATTGCGTGCTACTCTATCGCTCAGATATCATACCTAATGCCAAGGGCGTCACACCAACAAAATGACGCCTTAAAAGTCATGTGCCATCTTACATTCTCCCCACGCGCCCCCCAACCCCAAGACATGTTCATATGCAGTATCACCACCAGATACAAGGAACTCATTATGCTTACTGAACAAAGTAGTATGTACCTGGAAACCACGTGAGCTTCGGTCAAAAGTTAAATATTACTATCTACTTCCAATTTACTTGGCCGACTTTCCAAACAGAGCCTCGTGGACATCATAAGTGTACTCCAACTCCCCGTGCCAGTAGTTGGCTGTGTCTGCCTTGGAGTATAACCAAGCCTGGTCAAGTGCCTTAACCACATCGTCGGGCAGAGGACCCTTCTCAAGCAGTTCTAGGTTTTCCTCCAGCTGCTTCACGTTGGACATACCGAGGATGATTCCATCGTTGCCATCCTTGATCTTGAGCTGGGAGTGGTGAAGCATCCATCGCAGCGCCGTCTCAAGCATAGTCAGGCCATTCTTCTCCACGGCCTGCTCAATAACATTCAGTGCCTTGAATGTACTCTCTCTGAAGTAGCGCTGTCTGTAAGCGTTTCCTATGCCTGACTGATCCGAGAATCGACCGGTCTCAGGCTTGATGTCCATCGACTTAATCTTGCCGGACAGGAGACCACCAGCAATGGGGTTGTAAACGACGATATCGAGACCGTATCTTCTGCAGGCCACAAAGAGCTCTGCCTCGATAGAACGGGTGAGGCAGTTGTACATGCCCTGGTAGACCGTAGGTCGGACCCAGTTGTTGTATTTGCAGGTCATAACGACTTCGGCGACCTCGTACGCAGTGAAGTTGCTGATGCCAAAGTTGACGAACTTTCCTTCCTTGTGAAGCTTGTTGATGGCCTCAAGTGTCTCGGCAAAAGGAACACCACGGTCAGGGCGGTGGAGGTACAGTAGCTAACAATTTCATTAGTCGCTTACAGTTTCTTTGTTCAGTCTCAACTTACATCAATGCAGTCAGTTCCGAGCTCCTTCAGACTGGTCTCGACCGATTCAATGACCTTGTCGTAAGTGTTTTGACCAGGCTCCTTGGGGTACATGACTTTAGTATCAACAGTGAGTCCCCTCTGTTTCCAGTTGGTCTCTTTACCAGTCCATCCCTCCTGGTTTCCGCCAACATAGATACGGGCAGTGTCAATCTCATGGTAGCCCTTGCTTTGGAAGACATCGAGCGCCTTGTTGAACGTCTCGGAGTCAAAGATACGAGCGTCGAGCTTCTCGCTGCCAGGAGGTCCAAAGGTCATGAGACCCAGGATAACACGAGGCTTAACGCTTTGGGGAATGAGAGGCATTGCGATGGTGAAAAGTATTATTGATAAGTATCTATTGAAGTAAGACGCTCAAAGGAGGACAAAGAGAGCTTTATAATCACTCAAAAGAAGATGGGGCATCGGAGATGTGACTCCTAAACTCCAGCTCCCCAATCTATCATCACATCCATCCTCGACTCACCCCCACCAACAACGAGCGGCTTCGGGCGGGGTATGTTTCGGTTGAAGTCAAATGAGCGTCACGGCAAACGATGCGGCTGAGGCACCCGAGAAGTTTGTTGACTGGCTAGAGGGTAAGGATTGGTGGGTTAATGCTTCGAGGTCATTGGTGAGAGCAAGTAAGGGAATGAAAAGGGATCGGAAGCTCAAGCGAGCTTTTGGTTATTGTAGCTTCATGACGTAGGTCTTTTTGTTAACATCTGGCTTAGGTAGCTATTGATAACTACTTACGGAAGGGCCGACGAGAGCCATGGATTGAAGAATCCGGGTTGATTGAAAGACACCAAAACTCTCAAAGTGTTCTAAGCCAATATATTGCCCAATTGATATCCTTTACTCCATTGCTATCTTACTGCCCTGTCCGATTCCACGGAGAGATGTCAAGCCTGCTCTCACTTACACGCATCAGTGTTAGACAGATTACAAAGCCTAGCGGTGACAGCACATGCTGGAAAGATGTGCCTACAATTTCATCTGCTACATATTGCTTCCAAGTATTCCGTACTAGAATGTTTCTTGACGATATACCTAATACCTAATACGATAGATGACCCATTGAAGTGGGTTAAAGCAAGAATTGATACTGCCCGATAGCGGATTAAGCACAATCGGATAATCATCGGCGACAATCATCCCGCAATGTTAAACCTCCAAAATCACAGCTTCGCGATTGGAGATTTCCAAGATCCCGAATTGCCGTGTCGAAACCTCCCACTTCCCCTTGTGAATCCGACGTTTCAAACATGCTTTTGTAAGGACAAATAAAAATGGACAGACGATCATCAATGGCTAATACCACCAGTTCCTCCTTTACATAGACTAATACATCATGAGGGCGCAATTGGCCCGCCATGCTCGACGGGTCCTCATCCAGCAAGTCCGATCCCCGTCTTGCGCCGTCTATTCCACTCCTCTTCGCCGAACACGACTGCCTAGAACGATAAACAATGGCTACTCACGGCGATACTTCCTCGAAGCCCTCTTCGCCAAGGCACCGAGAGAGATTCGCCAACCCGAATTCGAACCAGGATGGCAGAAGATTATGGTTTGGAGGAGTCGCATGCTCGACAACTTACGCCCTCCGCCGACAGAAGAGCTCGTTCAAGCATGGAGGTCCTTTTTCGAAGGAAAATCGTCCAGTCGAAGGTCATTGAACGGAACACAGGCAATGCAATGCAGACGACTACTCGAATATCTTGTCAAAGAACGAAAATTTCCCATTCAGATAAAGATTGAGGTCACCGATCTTACCAAGGCTCTCAATGTTCTTAGCACACTCCGACCTCGCGAACGAACTTCAGAACATCTCATGCTAGCTAACGGCCTCTGGGACGCCATCCATAATCCCGTGATGCACGAAAAGCCCTGGACGACTCGCGGCGGACTATGGTGCACTTATATCAATGTGCTGTGTCTTTATGGTGGATCGAAAGAAGCTCTTCAAATGATTTACGATAAAAGGGACGAGGCCATGAAGCACTGCGAAAAGAAAACGAAAAACCCCATATTGTGGATGTGCCAGGGATTGGCTCAGGAAGGTCATGGGGAGGATCTTGTTGAATTCGTTGAATGGGTGACAAAAAATGGCTATCCATTCGAAACACATATTCAGCGTGTGTTGGTTTCTTTCTTTGCTCAGAGAGACCAGATTCAGGAGACGCAGTATTGGTTCGACAAACCCCTTGAAACTGGAACCCGCCACAATCACATTATACCCCTGGTCGCTCACTTCGCTGCCCGCAATAACCTCCAAGAATGGGCGATTCCATACTTCCTAGAGATAGGTGAAAGGCTTTCCGAAAAGCCGGACAAGCACTACTGGGATAGCCTACTGCAGGCGATTCTTATCATTGGAAAAGGCTTGCCTGAGGTGGAACAGATGATGACCAGGATGGAAAGCTCACATGAGTCTTTCAAGCCCAATACGGCCACCATTAACAATCTTCTTCGAGCTGGACTTGAGTTGAAAGACATGTTGTTAGTCGAAGAGATTCTCTCACTCGGTACTGACAAGGGCATCCCACTTGATGGTGAATCTCACCTTATTCTTATGGAGATGCGACTTCAAGCGGGCTATATACCTGGAGTCCAAGCGGCATACAAGAAAGTAACACACTATGAGCCGTGGCACGTCAAGCCCGATCTATGGTGGGACTTCAGTCAATTGGTGAATGAGTTCGTAATGACTCTCACTTCTCAGTCGACGCCAAACTTCAAAATCATTGGCGATATCATCGAAACGTGCGAGGAGAATCAAATACTCCTCGAACCCAGCACGGTTGCTGCTCTCTGTATTCGATTCTTGGAGAATGAGCAGCATTATGAAGTGATGGATATACTATCTGTTCACGCTTTCCAGTTTAGTGCTGCAGAGCGAGAAACTATCCAGGAGGCTTTTACGAACTTCTGCACGGATCTCAAAACAAGTACTTCAAGAGCTTGGAATGGATATCAAATTTTGCGACAGTTCTTCCAAGACCTTAGCTTTGATCACCGTGTGCTGCTCATGGAGACCTTCTTCGATCGAAATCGCCCAGATATGGCTGCGCATGTTTTTGGACATATGCGACAACATCGAAATAACGACTACCACCCTAAGCGGGAGACATATATCACTTTCTTTGAAAGGTTCTCAAGATGTCCCGATGACGAGTCTCTGGAGATTGTTCATAACATGCTGAAGATGGACACCACCGTGGTACCCAACACTAAGCTTTACACTTCCCTCATGCTAGCCTATGCATCTTGTGATAAGACTAGTCAGGCAATGGACTTTTGGCAATCAATCACAGCCTCGGCAGAAGGACCCTCTTATTCAAGTCTGGAAGCAGTATTCTGGGCCCTTGAACGCACACCAAGAGGTTCAATTCAGGCCCACCTCATCTGGAAACGAATTGAAAGCATGGAAATAGATGTCCCTGTTTCGGTCTACAACGCCTATGTCGGAGCTGTCGCTGGTAGTGGGGAGTTAGAAAGGGTCCAGGATATGCTGATAAGGATGAGCGTGGTGACAGGGGGCGAACCAGATGCAATGTCGTAAGTTAACAACCGCCTTTCATGAGATGATAACATGACTAATATAAAACAGGCTGGGTATTGCCTTCAACGCTCTTCCAGGACAACAACCACAAGCAGATTTCAAGGCATGGGCTCAGGGGCGGTACTCTGAGGCGTGGGCCGCTCTCGAGTCCAAGGGCAAGCGACTTAACAGGGAGTCGCTATGCCAATACAAGCTCAATAGAATAATGAGAGCTTGAAGTGTATCAAAATTTGTCACATAAAAGGAAAAAGATGTGTTGGATGTAGGCAAGTGTATCAATATGTTACATAGAGGTTTGAGGTTGTTGTTATACATAAGACCACAAAAATAATGATCATGACATCATCCCATTTAACAGAACGCCAGCGCAGGAACAAGTCGTTTCCCTTTTTTCTTTTTTATATACGACTGTTTTACTTTTGGCGTTGGAAGAATTGGTCGCGGAGCATCTCGGGATGGGCGTGCACGCTGGGGTAGATACCCATGCCCTGAACTCGACGAACCATCTTGGCCACCTTGCGCTGGTTGACGGGTCGAAGACGGGTGAGGTTTGAGTGGTTGATCATTCCAGATGAGGATGTGAAGTGCTCAATAAGAGAGAAGTTCTAGAAATAAGTTAGTGTCTGTTTATAAGACTCCTTGCTCATATAAACGCACCTTGTACATATCAAGAGGACTGATGCCCAGCGCATCGACAACATCGTTGTTTCGCACCGATCTCTTCCTCCACTTCTGCATCTCAACGGGACTCAAATCGTGAGGCGAGTAGACATCTCCAGCTTCCCATCGTCGAGGCATTTGCTTGAGGAAATCGTTCGACATCTTCTGGTTCTTGAGGAATTCCATCTGCGCTGTCTTCTCCTGTGTGTACGAGGCGGATCGTGACTTGAATCGCTCTATAAGTCTAGCGGCAGCATCTCCACGGGATGGCTTGTATGGTCCAGCACGGTTATGGCTGCTGTTGTTGAGGTTCGCAAGGCGATGGTTGTGACCTCCTGCTGAGGCATTGTGCTCACGGGGAGCAGCGGCCGGGGCTGTAGTGGAAAAGGGTCGAATGACGGTTCGTACAATAGCCGAAGCTGTCGAAGGAGCTGGTAGTCTGGGAGGCATTTTGGGCGGTGGCAATTGAACACGACGATTGATATGGCGGGTTGCGAGGCTAATTTGGTGATATTCAATCGTTGGAGGTTTTTCGACGGGGCGGAATGTAGCGGGGTGGATTCCGCGTCTCCACTCAGATTTAATTGTCTGCAAATTGAACCTTTAACTTTTGATAGCGGGACAGCAATTATTTACTCTACCAACGACTGCGACAACGCAAGCACAAAAAGACGACCAGGCGTCTCATAATAATCCTTTAATAGCTCGCTAAGTCGACAAACCGATATCATGGTCCGAAAACTCAAACATCACGAGCAGAAGCTTCTGCGAAAGACAGACTTCATCACATACAAATCTGATGGTGGCCATCGCGACAAGGCCGTCGTGCGACGCTACATGATCCAAAAGCCTGAGGATTATCACAAGTACAACCGTCTCTGTGGTGTACGTGTCTCTTATCTTAAGCGCATCATCTCGTGCTAACAATCGCAGTCTCTGCGCCAACTCGCCCACCGTCTATCTCTCCTCCCTCCCGAGAACGCAACCCGCCGCAAGCACGAGGAGCTTCTTCTCAACAAGCTCCACGACATGGGAATCCTTAACTCCGCCTCCAAGCTTTCCGCCGTCGAGAATGGCGTTACCGTCAGTGCTTTTGCGCGCCGTCGATTGCCCGTGCTTATGACCAGACTGCGCATGGCCGAGAATGTCCAGGCTGCGACCAAGATGATTGAGCAGGGCCACGTGCGCGTGGGAACTGAGACAGTTACGGACCCCGCGTACTTGGTTACGAGAGGTATGGAGGACTTTGTGACATGGACCGTGGGCAGCAAGATCAAGAGGAACATCATGAAGTACCGTGATCAGCTTGATGATTTTGAGCTGCTATGATTGAGGATCGGTTGCTAAGAAGAGCATGGGGAGAAAAATGCATTGGACGATTGGAGTTTGGGCGTCTTTGTATTGTGACCTTCGAAGGGCTACTACTATGGTGAAGCTCAGCAGTTGAGGGCGACAGTTCTATATCTAACAAAGTTTTGTCAAATTCATGCCGACAGTTGTTATATCTCCAGTCGCAGTATAGCAGGTTACGAGCAGGCTCTTTTCATGCCTGGCTCTCCAAGTCCATTGCCCATGTTTTCACTTCTGTATCCTCCTGTCTATCTCACTCAGAAGGCACGGAGAACGAAGTTATGAAAGCCGAGAGAAAGCTTCCTTATGCCATAAACCCAGCAAAGGTTGCAGTAAGCTTTAATAGCTTGACAGCAGCGCCAGATCTCATTAATAATTCATCCTCCCATATAGACTATGCTGATAATGGCGACTGGCATTAGAAGCCTTCGGCCCCGCCCGGCTCCGTATCCGGCTCGCGGAAAACTTACAAAACAGAGCCGACTTCCGCGTGGGCGTCTAAGTCTCCCATCATCCTATATAAAGCGATCCCCTCCTCTTTGAATGTCGCACCACTGGCACGTATCTATAAGTCTTGTCGCTTAGACCATTGCCCATGATGGCTGTTCTTTCAACTCTCAATGAGCTCGCATGGCAACTTATTGACCCCTTCCTGTTCATGGGCATAGCCATGCGCTTCCTTCCCAGTACGATCCTCGAAGTTATCAGGGATAGGGATTTTTGTACTCTGATCTCACCGTCGAAATTCAAGGAGGCGTGGTGGGGGAACTTTTGGGCATTCATAGGTCCCCAGGTGAAAGCCAGTGCAGAGAACAAAGTCATTCCACTACTTGAGGGGCGTGTGAAGAACGGACGCATGGGAAACGAGGTGGTCGAGAGGCCTATCAATGGAGTTGTTCTTGAGATTGGTGCGGGGACTGGGATGTGGGCGGATGTGTTTGCCAAAGTCAACGTCGGAGTGAACGCCGATGAAGATGCCGATGGGGAACTCAGACGAAGAAAAGGAGAGAGTGGTCTCACTCGTGTATACGGTATTGAACCAAACCCTAAATCCGCATCAACGTTGCAACGACGGGTGAAGGAGATTGGGCTTGATGGTGTTTATGAGGTTGTCCCGGTGGGCATCGAATCTATCAACGACCCCAAAGCTTGGGACGGCCGGATCGAACCTGAGAGCGTCGACTGCATTGTCACTATTCTATGCCTCTGCAGTATTCCTGAGCCTGAGAAGAATATCAAGCTTCTGTACCAGAGTCTCAAGAAGGGTGGTCGATGGTATGCCTATGAGCATGTGCGTATGGATCCAGGCGACGGCTACTTCCTGCGCATCTACCAATGTGAGTCAATAACCTAGTCTAGCAAGAGCACTTTCTGATAAAAACAGGGGTCACTGGACTTGTATGGTCACAAGTTATGGGTTCATGCCGAATCTGCCGATCAACAGGCAAATCATTGAGAGAAGCTGGACCATGGGAGAAGATCGATCTAGCGCGACCCGTTGGAGAGGCGAGATTCAATCTTCTTCCCCACATCCTGGGAACATTGACCAAGTAAGGATGTGCGTGAGTTTGGGAAACGATCTTGGTATGGTTGATGAGTATAGTATAAAGGCACCATAGCGGCTGAAACTGAAAATACGAATTATGCATTATGAATATAAAGGGTATCGATTTGAAAGCAATAACGCCTTATAACTCATCGTCATCGTCATCGTCTGACAGAAAAATCGAGGTTCGCACACTCGACCCTGCAACCTCCGTCTTGACTTTCTTCTCGTCCTCGATTCTTATGTTGACGATTTCTGTCTTCACGGTCTCTGTCTTGATACTCTTTATCTTCAAGACGTTCTCTTTGTCGTCATCCTTCTTGACATCTTCATCCTTAAGGATATGCTTAATGTCTACTTTCTCATCTTTGAAATCATCCTTGACCTCTTCCTTTGCATCCGGATCACAAGTCTCATCTTTGGCGACGTCTTTCACATCCCCTTTTTTTATGATCCCTTCGTGGATAAGCTTGGCTTCTCTTTTCTTGTAGAATAGGTCTAGACAATTTCGCCTTGCATCCTGTGTCCAGCTTTCGACCACAAGTGCAAATTCCGTTGCGTTCGCAAAGCCAAACTCCTTGGCCATCTCGCAGAAATGTCGCAACATAACCTCTTCAGGAGGGTTGTATATGCCATGTAAGCCTTGGCCACGCTCGTTACCGCTATCGGCGAAAAGAGCACTGTTTCCCTCGCCTGAAGAGTACGAATTCATGGCTGCCCGTCGCGAGAGTTGTTCTTCAATCTTAGACGATCCAATTACCTCACTGTTGTCGTGTGCATACTCGACACCGGCAGAAGTGAGGATGGCTTGTATCGCATCGCTGTGGGGCTTTTTGGCTTTTTTAGAGTCCAGTATTCGCTGCTGGTTCTCGGACGTCAGGATCGTGGCAAGTTGACTCATACCACCGTCCTCGACGTCTGATTCTCCATTCTTGATCACACCCAGATCCTCTCCGCCCTTAGCCGCCTGTTCCATGTTGACATCGATAAGGTTAACGCCCGCTTTAGCTTCGGCAATATTGGTTTTGTTGACAATGTCCTGCAACAAGCCGCTGTCGTTATGGTATGTAAAGATATTGGCGAGTCCAAAGATCTCACCCTTCCGAGATGTATCCTGCTGCACACCTTTGAAATAACGACGTTCGGATGATGCAGTGTAGCCAATGTTCGCTTGCTGCTGCTTATAGATCTGACGCGCGTAGACGATTTCCTCGACAGTTCCAAGTGAAATGAGACGAAAGACTTCGACATCGCGAGTCTGGCCAATACGGTAGGCTCGGTCTTGTGCTTGAAGATCATATGAAGGGTTCCAGTGAGGGTCAACGATAACAACCTTATTCGCAGATGTGATATTGAGACCAACTCCTCCCGCTTTGGTCGATATGAGAAACACGAATTGTGTCGGGTCAGAGTTGAACGTATTAACAACCTCCTGGCGCGCTTCGTAACTCAAGGAGCCATCCAGGTAATTGACAGTATAGCTTGTATTGGTGAAAAGATGCTGCAGAATGCGAAGAAGCCTCACACTGTGGGAGAAGACTAACACCTTGTCACCGTTGGCATGCCAGAACTTGAGCAGTTTCTTCAACACTTTCCATTTTCCACAAAACTCGGGGTTCACCAGATTCTTAATCCTGTCCCGGTTATCGTAGATGTATTTCCAGGTATCAGGCAAACAAGTTCGAAGTGTGGTGAGGTCCGACTCGTGTTTTGGCTCCAGATCAGTAGTCTGTGGTACAAGAAGAGTCAGGTGGTTTGCAAGCTCTTGCAGGACCATCATGCTAGGAAACACGATGCTCTGCCATGGCTTTCCGTTAGAGAGGAATTTATCGCAACACCATCCTCTCTTAGTGCCACCACAGCAAGGGTCCGAGAGATGTCTAAGAAGCTCGATGTCCGCGCTGTCAAGAAAGTTCTCGTAAGCATCCCTCTGAAGGTCTGTCAAAGGGCAAAAGACAACGCGGTCAGTCTTCTTGGGCAGTTGATGGGCTATGATTGACTTCATTCGCCGAAGAAAGTATTGTGGTAGAAGATTGTGGACCAGTTTGTCGGCTGTTGTCCTTGCCAGGCTGAGCTGAGCTACCGTTGCATCATGAGACTGGCCGACAGTCAATGGCTTGGTTACCCTTTGCGTCCATTCAGCAATTGCTCCAAAGTGACCGGGGTTTGTCCAGTCCAGGAGCGTCCATAGTTCTTCGTATCGGTTCTGAATGGCGGTGCCAGTCAAGCCGATACGACAAAGGGCGTTGATCTCGTTCAGAGCCTTGGTGGTTTCCGAGTACCTGTCTTTCAACCTGTGGCATTCATCGGCGATGACCGCATCCCATTGGACCAAGTTGACAGAGCTCCGGCTGTTCTTGTATGTGTCGTATGTGGTGATCATAATCTCGACTAGTCCTGCACGGGCAGTGCTCAAAGCATCTTCTTTGTGGGATCCATGGAATAAGTCAGTATGCCACCAACCCCAACGATCCAACTCATTCTTCCAGTTCATAATTAAAGATCCAGGGCATATTATCAGTATTCTCGGGTACCATCTCTCAGGGAACTGGCGAATCTGTCTTAACCGTTTGGCGTCACGTTCATCACCAGTTTTACCAAATGCAGCGGTCAAAAAAGCAGCGACTTGTACTGTCTTTCCAAGACCCATATCATCGCCCAGTATACCACCTTCTTGGTAGACAAATTTTCTGTGGAGAAATGCTACACCAGCAACTTGGTAGTCTCGAAGGTATTGCGCAATGGATGCCGGAATAAGACCTGCGGACTGTGGCAGCTCAATATCTTTGTATGGTCGTGAAGGCTTAATACCACTGCTCTCAGGAAACTTTGGTCGCTCTTCTAATTCTCTCAATCTCCTCGTTCCTTCGAAATGAATTCCAGAATAATCTGGGGGAACCATCAAAGCAGCGTCATGGTGAAGTTTCTTCTTATTATCAAACCGTCGCCTGCGCTCGATGAGATATTCGGGCAAATCTGCCAACACAAAGTCCTCCTTAGGGGCTTTACTCTTGGCGTCAATATCATCTCCACCCTTCTTTCGTGTTGACTTGCGCTTGCCGCGTCGCTTTTTTGGCTTCGTAGGCAGATCATCCTCATCGCCTGTCCACTCAACCTTCTCTTCTATCTCAGCTTCATGTTTTCTTTTCTGGGCCGATTTTGAAGCAGAGGGGCTATTATCTTCAGCCTCCGAGGCTGTGCCGTCATCGTCAAGTATTTCTATTACTTCCGGCTCTGCTGGAGACATGGTGTAAAGTGAGCGTGATGGTTTGAAGACGACATGGGTTCGCTAAACGCGAGGCAACGCGTCTCTGTCGTCATACAAGGAGCGAAAGCACGTGACTTGATTAACACAAGCTCTCTTTGGCAGGCCAACTGTCTGCGCAAATCAGCGGCTTTAAAAAAAAAACCCGTCCTTAATAAGTTTTGGTACGAATTTAAACATTTAAGCTCGAGTCCTAACTAGGTAGGTACCTTTCATTTCCTCAATAGGTTTCCAGAGGACATTTAGTTACAATTGATACGCATCAAAGTGTCAAAGACGGCCCAGCTCCACATTCACCTTCTTTTGAGCTCAGACAATAAACTGCACCGCCACAAGGATCTGCTGCAAATTCCGTCGTAGCATTACTTCCGGATTCAAATGATCCTTTCGCCAATCGAAAACTCTGAATCCTTCAGAACTTCGATGGTCAAATTCAATGGGAAACATATTGCGCTACTTTTCCAAATGTCAATGAAAGAATGAGACTGTCGAATATACACACTTGGGTGTTGAGGCTCTCGAATTAGTGTAGTGCTTAATTTTCATAAGGCCTTGGTAAACACGATGTTCAGCGGTTAACGTTAACCGTAGACAACAATGGCATACCCATGCCGCTCATCTACCGACGCTTGCAGGGCGGGTCTGCCAAGAAGACTTGGCCAAATGACGCTCGGATCATACACAATGCAATCATCAGGACAAACAATTAATAGTTACGTGATAAGAAAACGTTGGATTGACGGGTATCGAATTAATTACTAAAAAGCCCAATGCATTATGCTTTGAGAGCCAATCCAGCATACGCCTCCATCCGCAAATAAACAAAGAGAAATAAGGAACTCAAATCGCGTCCATGCCTGTCGTAAAATCGGCGTCCAGCGCAAAAGTGCGGATCACCGGCGTGAGGTATCAAAGCGAAGGAAAGGTTGCGCAACTAGACACAGGGCCAGCGGCAGACAGCGGATGCCCGGTTGACTCGGCAGTCACCATTGTCTTGGCTGTTAGACAGAGAGTCGCATGGTCAAGAACAGCGAATGGCTGGCCAGTTGTCGTAAATGGTTGGCGAGCGGGGCAGCAGTCATTAAGCCGTCTTGCAAGCGCGGTAGCCCTGAGCTGTCAAGTGCGGTCTAGCTTAGTACTTCAGAATGATGTACAGAGCGTGGATGATACCGGGAATGTAACCTGAGAATGTGTTAGTCAAATGCCGAGCAACGCATAGATGTAAAATTAAGTGGTAGCGTAAGCCGTCTGCGGCGCGGAGGGTCCGGATGCAGAGAGCTGAGAGAGGTCGGTGTGATAAGTGACTTACCGAGAATGGTGAGGAGGATGTTGATGAAGAAGTCGGCACCACAGCCACGCTCGAGGAAGACACCCACGGGAGGGAGGATAATAGCAAGGAGGATCTTGCAGATGTCGCTGAAGCCAATGTTAGTCCATGTCTCGATGCCTTCAGTCTTGTGCCCATATTCTCAACAGCTTAAGAAGTCTATCCTGAGATATCTTGCGACAGCCTTGACTGCGGATCGCTCGGGATGACGTCGTCGCTGAGTCGAGAATACTGGAAGGAGGAGTTGCCTTACCTAGCAGTGAAAGGCATGTTGTCGGTTTTGAAGACGAGGTATTACTCGAAAATGTGTGTGGTAGGTTGGTAGAAGTTGAAGAGTTGTTGGTAGAACTTTGTTAGACTGTGAATTGTTATGGGTAAAAGAAAGATGTGGTAGGTTGGAGGGAAACGAAGTCTTTTATACAAACGCCGTCGTCCGGGAGCCAAGCACAGCATAACATCACATCGCATCACACGCAAACCTAAGGAAGGTAGGTGCCTACCTACCTAATCACCCCAGGTCCTTCCAACTTTCCCTGACCAAGCAACAAACGACAAAACCTAATGTCCGCGCAACCTCAACCGCACCTTCCTCTGGGCACTGCGTCATTGACTTACAGGGATGGGGCAAGCCACAGGAACGATGTCTAAGTAAAACTATCAGTCAATCAGAATCAGTTCGTCGGCCAAGCAAATTGTGCCCTGCTTGGTCACTTTTCCCGCCTGACCATTTAAATTTGTGAGTACGTACATACAAACAACAAGCTTGAGCGCAACCGAGTCGTGTTAGTCGCAGATATGACAGGGGATGCCTGGGCTACGTCATGAGGCGCATGTGTCATTGTGGCTGGGGCAAAGCAACTCATCTCACCCGACCGATAACGAACGAGCGAGCACAAACCACCACGAAGGATCGCATCTGTGGCGAGCAGCAGATTGACGAAAGGATTCGATAATCGATATTCGTTGATCTTTGTGGCTGAGTTATCGGAAGTTTTTTTTTTTTTTTTAATGTCCTCTTGACTTCAAATCTCGAAATCGTAAAGAGTACGCAATCAGCCACTGTCTACGATATCAGTTAATTGTTTCTCAGCCTCTTGGATATCGTAACCGATGTGACAGAGCGTTGCAGATTATTGAGATATGCAGTGTGCCTGACAAGCAAGATTACCTGACACACTACTGTCGTAATGATTGAGTGCGTTACTGGGTAGCCACCGCAAGATGCCGAGTCTACCGACTCCCAAGACCTAGCGGCAAGGTCAATTCAATCTACCCTGCCCAAAAAGGAAACACAATTGCTGCTAGAATTCTCTCTGGTCATGCTTCTTTTAGTTGTCTGTGCCCACTAAAAGCTAAAAATCTACCTGATTTTTACTTAGTGTGACTTGTCCAGTCTCTCACTAGAGTCAACCTTGGCGCTTGGCTCTCTGCTTGGTTAATGCTGCTCAGCATTTACATGTTTCAGAAGATTTGAGGCTACGCGTCAGTGCCAAGCATCTACTCAAGTCCCAAGTCCTTGCTTCACGGCCTCACCGGCATTCACAGTGGAGGGCCAAGAGAGAACATCTCGGCAGCCCCATTTTGACAAGTCTAGATTTGCCTCTAGATTTCTCAGCATTTCATTAGAACTCAACACACTAGATAGGTAGGTTGTTCGTGATAACGTCACAGTGGAAATAAGCCCTTTTTAAAGTTTAACCTGACATTATGATATCAGCAAAGAGCAAGATGATATCAGCGTCAAGAGTTGGAGAATCTGGGGTCTTGCTGTACTGTAACTAAAGTTTGGGCCCATCTCTACCGAACATGCAGGGTTGCGGGTTGATACGGTTCGTCCAATGGAGTGGTCGGTCTAGTTCTCGATCCAATAGGCAAGAGTTCAGCTAATATGCTCCTTGAACTGCTGTGGTCAAGCTGCCTCCAATTTCCTCCGTTGCAGTAATGGTTTTTAACACAACGGACAATGGAACTCTTTTTGAGGAGGTTTCCGATGCCTTTTCGACCAGTGGCACGCTGAAATAAGAGTTCTAAACCTAGTTCGACGAATGATGTCGAAACCTAATATGAGTTGCCAAGCGCTATTGTTTATCTTGAGAGCTTCATTTGATGCATGATATTATCGACTGGCAGAGCACATGCTCAAGCTGCCAGTAAGATAATTTATTTTCAGGGCCGTTACCGAAAGAGAGGTCTCGTTGTCAACAGGCTCAATCGCATATAGCAACCGCCAATAGTCGCAACCATTGGAGGCACAATCTTTATGAACAGCACACTGCCAAGTTCCTTACTGAGCACTACAAGCCTATCGTTCTTAAAATCTATTCATAGTTCCTGGGCAGCTGAGATACGAATGCGATAAAGAAGTATAACTAGCCATCGGGGCTGACCTCCGGGTTTAGTTCCAGGCACAGCAGGGACAACTCTCCTCGGCATACGACAACGACTTGGCTTGTCATACGTAATGTGAGGTGATCCGGGTAGATCCCAGATCGTGGATCTGCAGGGTATCTGGTATGCTCTTACATCTGCATAAGTATTGAGGTGATCAGTAGCCGTGTACCGGGCAAGCACGAATAAGAACTGGTCCACCGATCCCATAGTTATGTGACAGACCATAACTCCGATCCAATGAGTGACTCGGCGGGTCGGTTTAGGAACACGAGGTTGAACTAGCTCGCGGGTGGAAACGGTCTCGGGCTTAAAAGTCAAGAGGAACTTGCGGGTGCTTATGTGATTCACTATTATATTCTTTACCTGTAATGACAGGCAATTCTATTATGTCAATAGCTTTTAGCCCATGATATACTCCAGGGCATCTACAACTGTCAGGGCAGGTGCGATGCCCAGTCTGGCTATTACGCAAAGGTTGGGTAACATAGTCATGGCAGCTCTCATAACCGAGTGGCTTATTCCTCTTTGATCTCAGGGGTAACAGCCCACCGTTTTCCAAAGAGCACATTGCCCAGAACCTGAGAGCCCACGATGTATCCAAGGTAGGCACCAGCAACAATTGTAACGGGCCACTTCTGCCACTCGCGGTCCCAGTCGAGAGGGATAGGGACGGCTCCAAGCCACGCTCCGACAACGGTTCCGACAAACCCGCCAAAGGTCTGGTCAAAAGGTGCCGACACTCCAATCACAGCCTGCAGAGGAACGGGGTCGGAACCGCGGACGTAGAAGACGGGGTATATGGCGAGTACGGCAATATGCGCGCAGCACAAGAGCGTGTGAGGGGTGTGAGTGAGGAACGGCGCGCCGAAAAGGACAAGTAGGATATGGAGGGCAGGTGTCAGGATGAGGGCGAGAAGCAAGGAGATAACCGCAGTCTGCGCAAAACATGTTAGCTGTCGGTCATGTATTGAAAGTTTTGAGCACTTACAGGAATAGCCTTTGCTTCCCGTCCATCAGCAGACTTCTTCTTCTCACCAGGACGCAGCTTCTTAGATGACAACGAAGATCCTGCTGGGGGGAGACTCAGCATCAAGTAGACGGCCTGGATAGCAGCGACTACAGGGAGACCAGTTTGAAGAGTCGAGACCGGATCAGCCACCAGGGCGTCAAATCGCCAGTAGAACAGACCACCAAGCACTACCGCATGTGCAATTGATGCAGGTAGAGCGAGAGGAGAGTTGACCAGAGGAATCACGGGCACTGCGGCCTTGGGCGCGGGTTGCTGAGCGGGCCCGCTCTTGATGAGAGTCGTGGACATGGTGACGGGATCGACAAGAGGCATTCAGTAGATCGTAAAGGAGTGGCTTGAGCAATTGCTCGTTCGTGCGTGCTTGTCTCGTCTTGTCGCGATCACCAATTGATTATCACCAACAAGGTGCTTTAGCTTAGCTGGACTTGACAACTGGACCTGGGGTCCATGCCTGTCACTGATGTCACGTTTTTAATCACATGATTTCCTCCGTCTTTCGGCTCCGAGTCCCACTTTGCTCCGCGCCGTTGTCCTCCGATTGTCTCTCGGACGGGGCCCAAGAACCGACTGTGTTACCACTTTTAGACATAAAATTCTCCGAAGGGAACCACTCATTCGGTCGCCGGCGAAGAATTGCAACACTATGGTGTTTTGGTTCTTCGGCATCGGCGACGACCATGGCAGTCAGATCATGGATATCACGAACGGGATCCCATGCAACCATAAATCTGGGCTGTCAATCTGGAACAACTCAGCCATGCACGGCTAGAACGTGATAAGAAATTACAGGGCGGTAGATTCTTGGGGTATGCAGGAGAGCGCCGTGAGTGGCCAGAGCAGCTATCATATCATCATATCATGTCGAACCCTGTTGTTTTCTCACGGCCGAGACTCTTTCGCAGCAATCCTTTGACTCCTGTGACCTTTCCGGGGAGCGGCGAAGCGAAGGTCATTACTTTGTTTGGGATCCAGAATTTCATTTAGGGCAGTTATCAACATCAGTCGATAAATTGAGGTGTTGACGGAATAAACAGGGTGGTAGGCAGGATATTTCAATTGACCAATCGCCAGCCTCACCGGTCCCCGCCGACTCGATCAGAATCGCACCACAACCGCCCAAATCGTGCCATGCACTTAGGCCTGTGCTGCTGACTCATGCCAAAAGGGGCATTCTGATTGGCCGTTTAGTCTTACACCCTTGATTCCCCAGGATCGGGAACCTAACAGTGGCATGATACTATTCATACCAGATGAAATCTGACCACTATGGATGTGTCCGGCCTGCGCAGAAGCTGGGAGCTCGCCGTTTGAAGGAATCAAATTGCCAAGTTGGTAGTCATCTAGAAATTTGATCTGCATCTTTGCTTGGTATAAGAAGATGCCATCTACCGTTCCCAAAGTAGTCTTCTCTCCTCATCACTATCAACAGTATCAAACAACAGAGCAATAAAAACCTCTCCACTCACCAACAAATCACCACTCAATTCTTTCAAGTCTTTTGACTTATACAACTCAACTCAACTCCTTCTTTCACCAATAATAACTCAATCAATCAACATGTCTCCCATCGTTGTCCGATCTGCTGCCCGCGCTGTTCAGCGTCGCCAGTTCTCTCTCCTCACTGCTATGCGAAACGCTGGCCGAGCTATGGAGTCTCACCCCTTCGAGCGACTTCCCATTTCTCAGAAGTCTGCTTCTCCTGATTACGCCAAGATGTTCAAGCGAGTTGGAAGCCAAGCTCTCTTGTAAGTTGACAACCACATACTCTCTTACCTAACAACATCAACTGATTGTCTTCTTAGCTTCTTCCCTGGCTTCGCTGTCATCCTTGGCTGGCCCCTTGCTGCCCAGTATGCCTTCGATGGTAGACTGTAAAGGATCAACCAACAACTACTTTCTGATCCTCTGATCATCTTCGAACGGGCAAGACTCGACGGTGCCACTTCTCGATAACAACATCTATACATGGCTATTTGGATACTGGAACCGATTGGGACAATGCGCAGACTTGTATATAGCATTGGAAGGCGTTGAGGTGCATTGACAATTCGATGGTGCTTAAGCACCCGAACTACGACTACATATGATAAATTTCTTAGACATAACATAATTCCATATGTTCAACAACCTTAAAGTTCATTGTATCTTTCTCTATGTGATGTAGTTTCTCCTTGTCTAAAAATCTTGATCTTGATATCAAAATACCCCGCTTAACACGCGCTGATATTGCATCAGATACACCATCTATTACTTCATGCATGTACAATATGGGGTTACTGATCAAACATCCCTGACAACTTAATCGACAGCATGGTACGTATGAAACACCTTCTCGGCAATCTTCATTGACCACCAAGATACGCCGAGTTATACCCCGAATGATACGATTCAACAGATTTATAGCCCGATAACTTCTTCACCCTCTTTCTGCCCGTCAATCTGCCGATAGTAAAAGCAAGGGCGAGAAGAACCGGTACACCAATACCAACGCCGATAAAAACGCCCATTTCCCAGTTGCTCTCTTCTCTTCTTCTCGCCATCTCACGCTGTGTGTCTAGATATGGCACTACATCGTCGTCCATGACTATGAAATGCTGGGACTTGTCCATCCACGGGTTACCGTGAACTCGAGCCTTCCCTTCGTAGGGTCTGTCGGGTTGTGAGACGGCCCAGACATTCATCAGGTTGCTGGCAGCGGCTTTGACTTGGTCGGCATCGATATCGTCGTGATCTTTGCTGGGAAAATCGTCAGCGAGATCGCTGAATTTGAAAGTGTAAGACATCTCCTTGTTCTTGAATGCTATTTCCTGTCAGTATCAAACTCAGATCTCAATCAAACTTCCAGTTCTTACTCTTGCTCCATGTCAAATTGCTCGAGGTGCTCGGTCTCTCTTCATCTCTCACAAAGTGCCACTCAAGTAGAGTAGGATACTCGTAATCTGTTCCCTTCCAACTGATCGTATACTCTTTGTCCCACAGAACCATAGCTGGGTTCTTACCATGGTTACTGATAGATGGTGGCCAGGTGTTCTCGGGATATGAACATCCTTTTGATGTATCTTCGTTAATGGTTGAGCACCATACAAACGAAGTGACACAGATAGCATTGTCTTGTTGGCATAGCCATCTATCTTTTGCAGGGTCGAAGGCATTCACTGTGGGGATCAAAGATGCCACAATGGCAGCAATAAGAAGTTTGTTGACCATTATAGCTGGCTGAGGGACCTTGTGACAGTTTCGATGCCTGCTTGAATGTCTGATATAAAACCTGGATCGAATCTGAACAAGACAGTCAACCACCACACTAGTTGTATAGACATGGTCACGAAAATAAAGACAACAACGCGACAAAACAAACAACCAAAGCCAGATAGTGTTTCAAGACGCCTTCGGCATCGTCAATCTACAAGTTCCGGCGTGGTGTTGACCCACAGATACTAGATAATCCTCATGTCTGTTTGCGGACATACGCCAAGGAGAAGCCATGATCGACATTTCGTTGTGAACTAAGCATGGTAGAAGTGGAATTGGTGAGAGAAAGTCTAATTTAGAACTGTCGTATAGTAATTGAGTTCCGGAAGTGTGTTGTGAGACTCGTTTCTAGTACGAAGGCGGCGGAAGCATCAGTAACTGCCTCGAACCCGCCTCGAACGCAGCGTCCCGTATTAATAGTCATAAGTTACAAAAGGCACAATAATCGATATGGTGCTTTGGATGTTCTTTGAGGCCTATAAGAATCTATAATCACTACCCTCGCCATTAACCCCATCGTGATAAAATGCGACGAAATTAAATCTGTAACGCCGTGTCCATCCCTTTCGACAAACCCGCGATGGTAATCCATCTCTATGTACATCTAAACATCGGTATACGCTCATTTACAGTCTTCTAAATAAGTTCTCCATCACCGTCTTCTACAAGGTCATCATCTTCCTCCCAATCAACCTCAGCGGCCATCTCCTCTGCTCTTCGCTGGACTTCGGCCAAACCTGATAGCTCTGCGACATATTCCTTCTCTTGCAACGCCCTCTTCACGAATCCCCAACCATCATTGCGATAGGCGTTCAGGATCTTGGGGCTACATGCGCTACAGCAGTCATATGACTGGCCACGAATGACAATCTGCTGGAAAGTAGAAGCATAACCTCTGATTTGATGAGGAACTAGTCCCAGAGCATGATCAGGAGGGTCTCTCTCTGGAATCACTCCTGACGCTGGTTGCGGTGCTGGCGCATCTTTACCGAGGGGATGCTGCAACAAACTTGTCAAAAGTTCCACAAGGAGTGCAGAGGCAATTGGAGCAACTCCAGGCCTTGTGACAGTGCACTGTTGGTCAAGAGTCTGGTCCTTTTGTGACTAAACAAAGATTAGTTGTGAACGTGACAAGGAATGAATTATACTCACATCTGCTGGAGCAACAACATCATTGCAGAAGTAGCAGCCCAGTGGGATCTTCCCTTCAGGAGTACTCTCGGAACCATGTCGCATAACAACGTATGAATCAAATCCCAGCGCCGCATTCATGACAACCTTGCCTGCGGCCTTGCCCATAACAGTTGGCAGCCAGCGTGACTCTCTCGAATCCATGAGTAGGAAGATGGCGTCGTGTTCGTTGATAAGCTTCTCTAGCTTCTGGTAGTCATCTTTTGTTTTCGTTTCGTCTGTAAATGGGTGGCCAAGCATAGGAACTGATAGCGAATGTCCCTCACTGTCGACGCCAGGGTAGATCTCTTTCAAGGCCTCAGCCGCTCGAAGCGCTTTGGGCTTTCCTCCTTCAAGACAATCGTTGAATGTGAACAATGGTTGGCGCACAGGATTGGAGAACGACACTCGGCCATAGTCCACAAAGGTAATTTTCCGAACACCCCAGCCCATCAGATTTCTCGATACGTAGCTTCCCAGTGTGCCAGCACCCAGGAGTAGGCACTTTGTGTTTTTTATGGTGTCCAGATCCAGGTTAGGGGCGATCCTCCACTTCATGAGCTTCAAATTCAGATCGACTGAGCTATCGGCCAGTCGCGTAGGATCCATATACTCTCCCAGGTTCACTTGTTGCGCTTGAAGCTTGCCGTTGCTTGAACGAGCCCAGCCAGTAACTTTGGGCATTTCGGTAATATGCAGGTTCTCGACAGGATCCATCTCGATTGGGAGAATAATACTCTTAGGCTCGTGCCTTTTTGCCCAAGTGTCACGGTAACAAATAACCTTGGTCTTGGTCAGGCGGAAGCGGTGCCGTATGAGGATCAGAAAGTTGCGTAAAGGCCACCCGGGCGCCTCTGGGTATGTTGAAGGGTCGGTAAATGCGACATATCGGTCCTCCTCGGGCACTTGGTCGAAGAATCCAGTTTCAAATTCGCGCAATGAGCCGATTACCCAGTGGAATGGGAGTTCCTGGGGACTATCGGGGTCATCTGTCTCCGGTCTTCCGGGAACCTTCTTCGCCAGGAAGAAACCACGCTCGCGGGCGTCAACGCTATATCTCCAAGTTCCGACTCGGTCTGCAAGAGCTCTGGTTTCTGGAGCGGTCAAGCGTTCGACTGGGCCTGACCGTTTCCATACTGGGTCTGAATGTAGAGCTGGAAAGGCGAACCAGTAAGTGAACTTGTACTTCTTGAGATCGGCATATGAAAGTATAATAAAGGAGGACAGAAGGGATGGAACAGAGTAGATACTACCATCTTTGATCGCATCCCATACCTTGGGCTGTTAGTGATATCCAATACTTGATGGCGAAAGAAATACCTGTCGACCAGCAGTCTTCAGCATGGCAGACTTGTCTGTGTTTTTGAAATCCTCGAGAGTGTTCACGTTTCTAATGATGCCCTCGGCTCTCATGGCCGCTAAGGGTGAACTGGGCTCATTAGTTCTGTCGTGGTCAGACCCAAAATGCGCAGAAAAACAAAGAAGATACCTACGTGCTGCTTGTGAGAGCATTTCCTAGAATTTGCATGCGACAGCTGGACTCGGGCTCTTCGGATCGTGGTTCGTACAGACCAAGAACACTTCGCGCTGAGTCGTCAAGCTTATCGTGGTCAAGCTTTGAAGCAAATAGGGCAGAATAGAAAGGCAACTCAATCTCCGAGATGAACGGAGCGAACTGAAGAGGCTTCGCCATATTGACGAGGGGGCCGGATGTCCGGGTTACAAGTTGTAGATGTTGCCTATGAAGCTGATGATGGATGCGACGTAGTTAGATAGTGAGTGAAGTAGGGCTGAGGCGGGGGGGCGCAGGCGTTGACAAGGTTTAATACTGCGACGGGTGCAGATTCAAAGGCTATGACTGAAGTCAATCAGCTGTGGGCATTAATAAGCTCTTTAAGAGTCAAAGTAACTGTCGTTGCACGGCTGACACAGTGAGGCTGTCACTTGATGAGAAGGTCACTCATCACAAGACGACAGATGATGTAGTGGTTACCGATCAAAGAAACAGGCAGGTGCCGTTCCTGCCCAGGCACTTACCGGGCAGCCCCACGGCGGGGTACTTCGGGCTAGAACAGCCTAACTTATCAGTTGCCCTGTTGAGCCTTATCGCGCCTGCCCCACGTTCTTGGTATGGAAGTCTAGGGTAGGAACGTTGGTCATGATATATTCAATGGTTTTGGTTGTACGAATTAGATGCACGTTGAAAGTTAATCAATTATAGATGTTGGGTTACAGTAATGAGAAACTTTACTTAGTTGAACTCATCGTATACTCATAATTTGACGTGGTTGTAGTTATACTCGGTGCTGTCCTACTCCGACAGGCATCACCACAACACCTTCATGCAACGACACCTTTTCGCAAAAAACAACCAACCTCACGACTCAAATTAACCAGCAACAGGAAATCGAAATTCAAAATCTCATTCTTGAAGCCGACGATAATAAACAAAGACCCTTGCCGGATCATTTACCATCACCCAGAGCTACATGTGATTCACGTTCTTCGCATCCAGACACTCGGTATTTCTCTTTAAGATTGGGGGTTCTTTAGACGTTACCCCCGTATCAGATTTATTTCCACAATCTACTACAAGAATGTGACAATCTCTCCATCTCATTAATCAGAGATTAGATGTGTCTGACACAAATTCGGCAGCATCCCTTTCTCGGGACAGCTGGAACGCAGCTGTAGTATCTATATTTATCCCATCACGCTAGATCGAGATCGTAGATGAGAAATCGCAAAATCGTAAGATGAGCTGATGAAAAACAGTCGAGTCTCTTATCGGCCGCCTGCAAGGTAGAAGCATACAATTCTTATATTCGGCCGAGCTTCTAGAAGAAAAGAGCCAATATGTAGCTGCAAACAGTGTAGATTACCCCACACTACCTGCATTGGGGCTACTCTACGCGCTGAGATCCATACGCGTCAAATGAACATGCAGAATCTAAAGGCGGAAAACCTCATATATTTATTTTCAGTTTCCAAACAACAAACCTCAAATAAACTCATCGTATCAACTCACAAGATGCTCATTGGCGTCTGCGGAAGTACAACTATCTCGAAATTCTCACAGAATAGTTCATAGGCTTACAGTATCAACTCAGGTATATGCTCCGGCAAAAAGACGGTGGCCCAATATCTGGTCGACCACCATGGCTTCAAACATCTCTATTTGCAGCCACCATCGCAGACAGCGCCTTCCAATTCCTCGCTTAACTCAGAGTCAGCTTCATCGGATGATCAAGGCACAGAGTCCCAATCGAATGACTCTTCAGCCTTCAAAGGCGCTCTAACTTCAACTGCACTCACCACCAATAATGGCCTCAAGTCATCCTCTGAAACCACGCTGACCCTCCGGGTTGGTCCGCCGCATGTCTTCTCCACGCCCGAGGAACTTCTCGACTTTGTCACCAAGCGATGGCGCAGCCGCTTTGTCACAACCGACATCCCCACGGAGGCCGTTTTGGACGTCTTCCTACGCCGGCCTTTCTTCTTGCTCCTCTCCGTTGACGCACCATTGACGGTCCGCTGGCGCCGGTTTCAAGAACGCGCGAGACAAAGGCACGCGGGAGAGCCTGACATGAGTCTGGAAGACTTTGTCGCGGAGAGTGACATGCATTTGTACGATTCTCAGAAGGGTTTGTCTCCCCTTATCTCGCGTGCTGTGGTGAGACTTCTCAACACCTCGTCGTCCTTAGCGCACCTTTATGCGACGCTCGGAAAGCTGGACATCCCGAATCCTGATCGTCTACGCCCGTGCTGGGATACCTACTTCATGGAGTTGGCGTCTCTTGCTGCTCAACGCTCAAACTGTATGAAGCGCAGGGTTGGATGTGTGCTCGTAGGAAAGGAGCGCAGGGTTATCAGCACTGGCTATAACGGAACCCCAAGAGGACTACAGAATTGTGCCGACGGAGGCTGCCCTAGATGCAATGACGGCAACAGCTCAGGAGTGGGCTTGTCAACTTGTCTATGTATCCACGCCGAAGAAAACGCCCTTTTGGAAGCCGGCCGAGAAAGAATACGCGAGGGCTCTATTCTTTACTGTGACACGTGTCCCTGCCTTACGTGCAGTATCAAGATTTGTCAGGTGGGCATCAGTGAGGTTGTCTACGCCCACACATACAGCATGGACAACGACACAGCCCGGGTGTTCAGGGAGGCAGGTGTGAAGCTGAGACAGTTCATACCAGTAAGTTCACGAACCCCCCTAGCCCCCTTTCCAAGCCCAGTCCAGATCAGGATAAGAAACTACGAGATATTATCGATCGGTAGCACTGAAGAATTTGGTCACTGACTTAGATTTAGCCGCCAAATGGTCTGATCCATCTCGAGAAGATGGAGCTCTACTAGATCGTGGGTATATCGGCCGTCTCACTTTTTCTTCCCTGCCATGCCTTTGTGGAGAACCCGGGGGGAGATAAGCTGGTTATTGTCCGGATTGTGGCTTGCTGAGGTCCCAGCGTGATGATTGAGATGCTTCGACAAGATACGATGCCACTAACGGCTTGCTGAAGATCGTCAAATGCAATGGCATGCAAAATATCACTCATCTCGATCCCCTCCCTCGCGAGGAGGTGCATATGAGACGAGGCTTCACTTCTCCAGAAGACTACTGTACACTGTAGCTGGTGTTGAAGCTACCCCTCGCCCTCTCCCTTGCGAACGTGATGATCAATTGTCCAATCAGATACTTTGAACTTCGTCTATACAATGCCAGTTAGATGTTGAGCCCACTTGAAGCAATGCTACGTCGATTTTCTACGGGATTGACCAACCAAAGAGTCCATTGGGATGCGTTTGCATTGCCAGCGTGGCCAGTTATTGAGGCCAGCAGGTTTCTGACCAAATCTCCATCCCAAGACCCCAATTGCCAGCGAACCGCAGAGTTGTGCATGTAGGGTAACCGAGAGCCCACTTGGTCGCAGACCAGGTCAAGCCTCTTTGCGTCATGGTGTTTTTTTTTTTAACACTCCGTATCTGTTTTCGGTTTCGGAAAACGGTGCGCTTGGGTTCCAGGTTGGCTCAACTCTCGACCGTCTCTTATGCACGGGCAACGGTAGAGCACATAAATATATGTATACTCAAAGCCCGTACCTTTTAGCGTCTCATCTACTATCAGTTTCCAAGTGTTGGGAGCTGAATGAAATTGTGCAGGCAGTAACTAATTATTGGTTCGTTTCACCTCGCTTTTATCAATATATCAACAATGACAACAACATCGCAACAACAGGACAACCATCTAGTCTTGCAGGAGGTAATTTATGAATATGCAGATAGGGGCTGAGGCTGAGGCTATTCTGAAGGACGATTGCTGAGGTGCAGCCCGAGGCCACTTACACGAGCCTTTGCAATATGAATTGCATAGGGGTTCGCTTGTTTTTATAGAACCATAGACTTGTGTGCGGTGTGCTTCAATAGCCTCCTAGCTGCAGTCAACGTCCCATAAAAATATGCAACCAAGTCAAGCGGTCAACAAATCTGGCTTGCTTAGCTGCTTAGCTTACAGCAGGAGACGCTTGAATGTTGTGCACAGCCTGTAAATAACCCTGTCTAGTACAGAATATGCGAGCGCGGGGCATGTACAGCATAGTTAGTTGGAGTTGTATGTACGTGCGATGGTCTGTCATGTCAGTCAGTTGTGTAAATGAAGGATAAGTCGTGGCTCTAGTAGATCTTATGCTGCCCAGTGTAAGTGACGATGATGACCCGTGTAAGACTTGTAAGTCGATTTAGACGTTTGATCGAGAAGCACGGAGCAGTGCCTAGAGTGGCAGTGGCAGCCGTCATGTGCCGGATAAGAGCGATGATTGGTAGTTAATTTGAGAGTCAATATTGGTAACTGCCCGTATCCTACGGAGTACAATAGACTACCTACGGCACGGCTACCAGTTGATAACACGTCTAGACTTCCATGTCAGGGGCTAACAAACAGCAACGATACAAGCCAAACGGTCCCAGTTTAGAACAGGGCTTTTTTTCGCTCTTCTCGTCCACACGCAGGACAACAAAGTCACGAAAACGCACAGAAGTGAATTGTTTGGACTTTTACATGTTAGCGCGGAAGACTTCTCGCATGTGGCAGGGGGTCACCCCGGACTCTCTAGTCTCTCACATGAAGCGAAATGACACGAGAGGGCTGGCATAAAGAGCACAATTTAAAGCCCAAATTAACACAAATCACCACCATAAGCTTAGAGTGGATACTCTGGGAGTGCACAAGAGGGATAATAGGGGAGGCCCGTGGCCGTTCGTCCACCGTTTTTGTTTGTTTTGATCGAGGAGATTTGCTGCGCGTCATGGGAGGCCCGGCGCATCGGGAGGCTGATACACTTGACCTGGGGCCTGGGGATCCATGAGATGGGATGGGACGGGACCTGATGCTCCTGGAGGTTCAGGGTGTGTACCGTACAGTATGTGTGCCTGATGAGATGCCCGCCCTAGCCTGTTCCGAGGCCATTCAGCGGCTGTCTGAAAGTGTACCAGACAATCAAACTGCTCTCAACTGGTATGGAGAATTTGCTGGTCCAGAACAAGGCTTCTTACATCTTGGTAGATGCCTTACTTGGCCAGGTTGACGTTGTCTATGTTGTACACGCTATGCTGTACAACACATCTACAGTACAATACTCGGGGCAAGGCAGTACGAGGCGAGCAACGGGACCCGGGATGAAGCATGCTCATCAACAACTGACGGGTGACGATCATGACGCTGAGTGGTCTGAAGAAAGACGGGAACCAGCGAACGGGTGGACATCAGACACGGGCCAGTCCCCAACGCCAAACCCCAAGCCTACCTAACTAAGGTAGTTAACCCCATCACATTGTACCGTACTGTACCGTACCTATCTTGCTTGCTTTTGCTTCCTGCAAGCTGCCATCCCATCTGGACTGGACTCGGGGCGGCTCCAGCGTCCAAGTCGGTGCCTTGTATAGTTAGATACATCTTTCTATCTGCGACCGCATGACAGACCAGCAGAAGCTGTAAAAAAGACCTCATGGCTCATGCCATCTCATCACGATCTTGTCCCATCTCGTCCAAATTCCATGCCATGCTGTACGGATACAGGTACGCGATCTTCAACGGGCGCCAGCCCCCCAAGCAATGTGGAAACTTAACCGCCAGCCCGGCGAACGAATCCCCCTGAGTAAAAGAAGTCCCTTGGGTCTGTCAAAAGGTCATCAAGAGTGGCTTGCAATGGCTTGACGATAGGTCTGAAGGCCACCAGCCGCCTCATGGACGGGAGTACCCCTGAGCGAGCACTGGCGCTGCGATGCGCCCAGTGGAGTATCTGATAGAAGCGAAGAACCAGGGCTTTAGGCGTCCCGACTTACATGTCAGTCTTTAGATAAGATTTTCTCTTTCATCTTCACTGGCGTCGCGGTGGTTCTGTCACGCCTGAAAGAACCAGACCTGTAAGAAGTAGTCAGCCTCTCCCGACAGCACTGTCCATGGTTGATGGTCAATCCTCTGTTACAGACTGAGATGAAATACTTCTTAGCTTGAGATACACTGATTCTACCTTCCAAGGATGGACATCATGGAACTCACTTACAAAGAGAGTCCTAGCGTAAACCCAAGCTCATGCACGGGAATATCCCGTCATCCATGGGCAAACAACGTGCTGTTCCCTGACGATCGCTGATCGTCGTTATGTATCGGAGGCAAGGTGGTTGTCCCAACTACTGTAGAACTATGACGAGTAGGAGGTAAAATGAGTTGAGTTGAGTTGAAAGTATGAGATATCTAGATTATGACGAACGGAATGTGATTGTCTCGATCAACGTGCCATCATCGATGAGACAGAGAGATCAGCTCCATGAGCTCTCACAGAGAGTACTGTACTGTAGAGTAGTAGTAGAGGCTTGAGATGGAGATGGACGGGACCAGCTCCCGGCACTATCCTTGTAAAGAAGCCTTCACTTGACAGGGGGCGTGTTAGTGTTAGTGTCTGTCCTCTGTTATTCTCATACCCCTTGTTTGGATAAAACGCGTCTTTTCATGACGCGACACTTCCTATCTGGGAAGTCGTGTAAACAAATGCGTCACTGATAGCGCGCTTCTGCCCCAGTTTGTTGTTTTCCCGCATTTGAAGATGACGAAGGAAGTGTTTTTTTTTTTTTTTTTTCTATTTCTATTTATTTTGGAGATTGAGATTGTCTGGAGGATATCGTTACGAGGGTGAAGAATTTGCCACTTACGTACGCTTGTTGGCCCTTTATTGCGTAGACAATAATAGTTTGTTTACTTTATTCCCTTTTGATCAATATATTGGTAGAACTGAAGGGCTGTTAATTGACTCGAAGGAAGAAGCCCTGGAGGAAGTTTATTCGGCGATTAGACAGCCAGAAACTCCCCACTACTCTACCACTAACAGCACTACGCTACTGCATTCTTACAGGGCGTGCACCCAAGATCCGCCAACTGCCAGCCTGGGTGCGCCAACCTTTTCTTTAACACGCGCCCCAGGTCACAGTCATACCCCAGTGAAGGGACCCTCTCCCTCTTCCAGCCATCAATCGCCCTTTACAGGTCCCTCCCCCTCCTCTCTATCCGCTGGCTCTATCTCTGTCCCACTAGACTATCCACTGCCCACACCCTCGATTCTGTACCAACTTTCCTAGACAAGCCCAAACCACTCAGACAAGTGCATACCAGCCTGACTTGTTCACGACCACTCATTGTCCTCTTGACTTGGTTATCTGAGTCACAAGACCCCGTTCGTTGCAAAAATTACCCAACTTGACTTGTGTCGTGAGAACCTGAGGGTTTTTGGTTTCAGTGTACGCAGCCATTTTGAGGTCCCTTCTTCACTATACGCGCCTGAGATTGTTTAAACAACCTACAAAACAAAGACAAAAAGGCAAGAAAGACAAGACAAGCGAGAGACGATTTGCTTTTTAGTGCAGTCTTTTACATCTTCTTTACGGATAGTCTGTGTCAGGATCCATAGTCTACCCATTAGCCCCCCTGCCCATGCCCATGCCTACACCCATGTTCAAGCCCGCGAGCGCCATGGTCCCAACTGCCACCCACTAAACCCAACCCTCTTGTCTCTCTACGTCTCTTGAACCCGCCCACCCCCAACCCAAATCTATCCAACTTGCACGAAACACGACACCGCTGCACCACATCTAAAGGTAGACTACTATACTCCTACAACTACCTAGCGGTTCCAACTTTCTGCCAACCTCTCTCTTCTCTATACAACCTCACTTTTTCTCGCCGGCTATCAAAGTTTTGTTTACTTAGTTCGCGACGCAAAATTCACATCCCGGCCCGTCATTATCTTGCTGCCTTATCGACTCATCATCATCTGGACCTGGACCGATCTCGACTGCAGCCTGCGCTCAACACGTCTGCCTATTTTCTTCAGTCTCTGATTTTATACATATATTTGTCGAGTCATGATATGACCTCTGACGCCCGAGTGAGACTGGCTTAGCGTTTTGCGATCTGTAGGGTATCGCGCCGAGCTGCTTCTCTCACATCTTCGATTTCATCGTTCAACGCAGCATCGTTTAGTCGCATCCCACTTTCAACCACCAAACGGTCTCGACTTTTCTTTCTCATTATCGCATCGTCCAACAGTTATTTTATCTTTCAGCGGCACCGAATTATTATTAAGGTCTAATTTGAACCGTTGTTTACATCGCATCGGCCTTGCTCCACTTACAAGCTCGCGACAAGCACGAGCGCGCATCATCTCGGAAACCTCACAATGTCCTTCTCGAACAGCAGTGGTGGCACACTCGCCCTACCTTCGCCAACACACGCTCACCACATCGACGTTACCTCGGCGGTTCGTACGTTGCGACGATCTATTTCGCGATCACCATCCAAGTTCTTGACGCGCTCAAGCCCGCAATCGCTGAGCCCCGAGAGCCCCCACCAAACCTCACC
Organism: Fusarium camptoceras; assembly: GCA_004367475.1. Classification (NCBI taxonomy): domain Eukaryota; kingdom Fungi; phylum Ascomycota; class Sordariomycetes; order Hypocreales; family Nectriaceae; genus Fusarium; species Fusarium camptoceras. The sequence continues at coordinate 67,375 of QGED01000009.1, forward strand.
TCAGTCGCCCTGTCAATCGCCTTGCCGTCGATTCGGCGCGACGCCTCAAAATCAACATCCTTTGCCGTCTCATACGCGCTCAGCACCTCCTCACAACGGTGTTCTCCACCCCGCATTCACGCCTTTCCGCCCCAGCGTCCGACTTTCCTTAAGATCCGCCAAGGCTTCAAAGACTTCGCCTTCCAGAACGTTGACAAGAACCCGTACTTCTCCAAGAAGCCCTTTGAAGAGGGCCCTCAACACCGCGCCCGACAGTGGTAACTCTCTGCCCGCAATGCCTGCGCCTTCTGTGATCGACGCTTCAGGACAGGAAAATAACGCGCTGGGAGCCACAAGTCCTCTGACTGTGAGTCCCGAAAAGCGAAGCAGTGTCCACCTCGACGCCCCCGGATCTTCGCCAACCTCATTTATCAAGTCCCTTGACGGGCACAACGACTTTGCGATGGGTCCAAACAACGGATCGTTAAAGCGCAGCGATGCGACAATGAATCTGGACCAACCGAGCCAGGGAAGTCCAGTGGCTAAGAGACGCAGCTTGCATGGTATTTCGGCGCTGGGCCAGAACGAGGACCAAAACATTTTTGGCTCCAACACGACATCGTCGCAGAGCTTCTTCATTCACGAGGATTCATCTACTGAGTATGAGATTGCGGGCACTTCTGGGTCACCGTTCCGGGACCCACTCCCCTCACCAACTCCTACAAATAGCAATGTACCTAAGAGGTCATCGTCTTTGCGAAAGTCGACTTTGCAACAAAGATACGGGGAGCGGGGTTCTTGGGGCAGACGATCCGGCGAGCGACAGCTTGCTCAGATGAGCGCTGATTATTCTCCTGTTCGAAGCCGACCCCGTCTTTCTCAGGACCAGTTTATCCCCCCTTCTGTTCCCCAAGAGAGTCCCTTTGCTTCAACCACGCCAACCTCAAAACCACCTACTTTCATTACCGACATTGACTATGAACCTAACCCACTATCTACTACACCCACCTCGCAGCCACCTACTTTCACTGGTGGTGAACTGGGCTACCAGCCCACCCCGGTATCAACTACTCCAACCTCAAAGCCACCTATTTTCGGAGGCGACAAGACGCATCAACCTCACCCCCTATCTAAGACTCTGACAACATCGTCCTCAGGAAACAGCCTCCATGAGGAGACACCCATTTATGCTCCTGTGGCCAGAATGCCAGATCGACCTCGACCTCATATCTTTTCACGCTCTTTGCCTCTGAACGCAACAAGGCCAACCCGCCCAAATGATATGGCTAGAGCTATGGCTACGCCTAGCCAGAACCAACTCTGGGTGGGCGCTTTCAACTCTACCGGTCTCATTTCCAAGGTCAACAGAAACCCCGAAGAGGATGCAGACAAGAAGATGGCGCCCCCTGACACACCGTGCAAGAAGCACTCTAACCCTTTCGCTACTTTCCCTCCACCAGCCGGAAGTGCCATGAAGAAGAGGGGTAACAACCGAAATTCTTTTGGCGGCATCCCCTCGACACCGTTTAGCAATGGCGGCGGTCAAAGCTCTAACCCCTTTGGCAGCAGGCCTGGTAAGGGCATGTCTATCTTCCAGCGTGGCAGTGCTTCTAGGAGTGCACGCCGCGGCAGCGTTCTGAGTCTCGATGGCGATGAGAACAAGCTCTTCGATGATAACACAATCGACTTCTCGGCCCCAATGGAAGGAGACGCTCCTCCCACTCCAACCAAAAACACTCTCACTCCCAGCCTTAGTAAGGTCAGCGAGCACTCATTCGAAAGTCCTTACGACAACCACAGCCCAACCGCGAACCGAATTCTCCACGCCCCTACGCCCCTTTTCGGCAACCCTATTCCTCGTGAAGCAACTTGTAAGTCGGACTCTGCAGCACCGAACGCTTTAGCTGGATCAATCGACAAGTCAAGTCGACCGCTCCGGGCTGGGTGTTTGTATTCACCATCTTCACACCTTCCTCTGTCTTCGTTAAGCCGTTCCAGGGCTCGACGGGGGCTTCACTCTCCTTCTCCACTAAGCACAGTTTCTTTGCGTCATTCTATCAGTTCCCCTTCTCAAGCATATACTAAATCGAAACTTTCTCAATCAGCGAGCCCTCTTGATGGACGACGAACACCGCAGACACCTCGCGAGAGCTTGCTCCCACTCGATACCAGCCGACTATCAATTTCGCAGGCTGGTGACTCCTTTTCTGACAACATGCCGCCACCTGTTACCCCAACAGCAGGACGAGGAGACCTGAGGTCCTCAACTAGCCTTTTGGTGACCCCTGTGAATGCCCGCACCAGCAACGTTGACCTCGACGTTAGCCTGTCATCCCGATTTGACAAGGTTGAGCAGGTTGGAAAGGGCGAATTCTCGATTGTCTACCGAGTTACTCAGACTAACCAACAACAAATGACGTTCGATGATTTCATTGCAACACCCAGCGACCGATCAAAGAGCCCTGCAAAGGGAAAGGTTTATGCTGTGAAGAAGAGCAAGCAGCCTTTCCAAGGACCGAGGGATCGGGACACCAAGCTTCGAGAGGCTGAGATCCTCAAGGCGCTAAGCCACTCTGAGCATGTGGTGCAGTACTTCGACAACTGGGAGCACAACTATCATTTGTACATCCAAATCGAGTACTGTGAGGAAGGCACCCTTGACAAGTTCTTGGGCAATGTTGGACGGGGAGGCCGATTGGACGACTTCCGCATCTTCAAGATCCTTCAGGACCTTTGCTTGGTAAGCTATTATTTCTCCTTCCATGTATACTATCTGAACACAACTAACTCGAATCTAGGGTCTTAAGGACATCCACGATGCTGGCTTCATGCATCTGGACCTGAAGCCGGCCAATATCCTCGTCACCTTTGAAGGCGTTCTCAAGATCGCCGACTTTGGTCTCGCTCAATCGTGCTCATCTGCTGAGGGTGTTGATGTAGAGGGTGACCGCGAGTACATGGCGCCCGAGATGCTCAAGGGCAAATCGTGCCAACCTGCCGACGTCTTCTCTCTGGGTCTCATCATCCTAGAGACTGCAGCCAATGTTGTCCTACCCGACAACGGACCCACCTGGATTGCTCTGCGCTCCGGCGATCTCTCCGAAGTGCCCAGTCTCACCTGGAACCCCTCAATTGAGGTTCAGCGAGATGCAACTGGCAACCCCACCGAAGGGATGCACAGTGACGAGTTCACTAGCGGCAAGACCCACGATCCAAGCAACTTGTTTGGCTCTTACAAGCGATCGGAACTGCAGCAGCCTCCCGACTTTATGGTCAATGCCATGCACAACAGCTCTCTCGACTCGATTGTGCGTTGGATGACGGCACAGGAGCCCAGCGAACGACCTTCTGTGCACCAAGTTCTTGCACTGGAGGGCATGCAGTGGATCGGCCACCAGCGCGCCGCACCAGCAACTGTGTATGAAGGAAACTGGGGACCAGCCGAGATGTTCCCCGTCTCCAACATCTCCATTGCAGAGGGCGATGGTGACAGCGACACAGAGATGACTGACGTTTAAGGAGGATATACCACCTGCATTTGACCCTGGATATCACTGGAGTTCTGCAGATAAGGAACTTTTTGTTAAATCATAATGGGCTTTGATGTTATCTGCATCATTGCTACTACGACGCGATACGAATACCACGAGGAATGGATGTCGTTAGCGGGAGTTGTTTACTGGCGTTTTGTTCAGTCGGCTATACAACATTCGAATCGGGAGCCCGGCGCTTCTAGGCGTAACAAGACACCACCCCGAACCCACACTCTTTTTATCTACCAACTTTTCATTTGTCCGTCACTGAGAGCGAGAGCACTGCGCGTGCCCCTCTCACTATAGTGGCATGAATATTTTGCGTCTCTACAGCGAGATCGCGTGTACAAAATACCCCGGAAGGAATTAGACATGCTATGATTACAGCGCATATTGGGCGGGAGTAATAATCAAAAGTTTCAGCATATCTCTGCAGGTTTCAGCAGAGAAGGGGAAACAGCACAGAGCAAAGCATGTGGAAGAGCCAGTCGAGACATTTGTCTCAAGGAATGCATTGTACCGAGTTATTGGAAGAACAACATTTGCTCCATAAGGGATGGAATATTGTAAATTATAGTAATGGCTCTGTGAGCAAAGCATGGGGGAAGGATACTTCAAAAGCCCACTGCCGAGGCATGGCTGCATGGATTCAAAGCGCTTCTGGATGGAGGAGGCTGATCTGATAGTTGTTGATGATTCTAACGACGAAATGCATGAATATGATATGATCAATTCGCAACAAACTATCAAATGTTCCTATTATATGTGATGTTGGTCATTATGCATTCGCGTCTAGTAAGCCTATAACATTACGATGTCATACCAGTCTATCTCCTCCTGCTTCTCTATATATATACTACCTTAGTTATCTGATAGGTAAAATTGGGGATCTACGTAATCTGACAACCCACCTCCGAACATTACGTTGCCATCTACTAGGGCGGGGTTACGTACCTCTATAAATTGACTTATACCAGTCTTAGCATATCATCAACCTGAAGTGACGGATCTCAACATAGCTTCATTCTCACTTCAACTTTCTCCCTAATATCTACCCGCCTAATAGCAAAGATGATGATTCCTAAACTGCTTGAAGGACAGGCTGAATTGCCTAGTGTCGAGAGCACGAACTCATACTGGCACAATCAACCCTCAGAGAAGCTCCTAGGCTATCGCAGTACCGTAGAGCTTCCTTCAACAGCTGAAGTTGTGGTTGTGGGAAGTGGTATTACTGGTACGTTCGCAGCCAGAGAGCTTATAAAAGGAGGCTGTAAGAATGTCGTGCTTCTTGAAGCAAGAGAGGCATGCTGGGGAGCTACAGGAAGAGTAAGTTACTTCCATAAACATGGATAACTACATGGTTACTAATTTAATCTATTAGAATGGTGGTCATTGCCAACCTTTTATCTATGCTGCCAAAGCACCGGTAGCTCAGTTTGAGTTGGATACCTTCAACTTCCTCAGAGACTTCATCTCTGAGCATAACATTCCCTGTGACTGGGAAACCGTCGGGGGCGTGCACTGCATATCAGAGGAAATCCTGGATGTTGTGACTCGGCATCTAGAGCGGATGCGGAACTCCCACCCTGATCTAGTTGACAAGATCAAGATCGTGACAGAAAAGGAAGAGCTGGAGAAGCTACGTGTCCCTGGGGCATATGCAGCTATCTATCAACCGAACGCCGCTAAGCTGTGGCCCTACAAGCTTGTCACCTGGGTCCTTGAAAGTCTTATCGAGGAGAGTGATCCTAGTGTTTTCAATCTTCAGACCAAGACGCCTGTGGACCGCCTTCAACGTATTGGACACTCTTGGGCTTTGCACACACCTCGTGGTCAGATAACAGCAAAGAAGGTTGTTCTAGCGACCAACGCCTACACTTCACACCTTCTTCCCAATTTATCCGGCCTGGTCGTCCCTGTTCGTGGACAAGTTGCTGCCCTCACCCCATCAAGTGGAAGCTCACCACTTGAACATAGCCACGTTTGGTGGACACCAGTCGGAGGAGACAACTATCTCATCCAGAGACCTTCGGGCGAACTTATCACTGGCGGTGAGAGGCTAGGCTCAAGCGATGGCCAAGTCGGCCTCTCCCGCGATGATGCGATCGACCCAGTCATTGCTCAGCGCTTGCGCGAATCTCTTCATGGATCTCTAAAGCTGAAGGAATCTGGAGAAGAAGAGGACGCTTCTCTTGCCGCCACATACGAATGGACTGGTATTATGGGCTATTCGAGAGATGGGTACCCGTGGGTTGGCAAACTACCCAGCGCTTTAGGCGGTGAAGATAGCGGCGTCTACACAAGCGTTGGATATACGGGTCATGGAATGCCTGTAGCGGCGAGGTGTGGGATCGCGGTTGCCCAGGAGATATTGGGGATCAGTAATGGTGTAACTCTGCCAGCTCAGTATTGCATTGATGAAAGCAGAGCCGACAGGGCCACCAACATGACCATTCCTTCAACGCTACTAGATGAGGTTATGATGATGATCGGCGAAGGAATCTAGGATAGGCATCTTATTGCAGATAAGTAATTGCAAATAAAATAATGAGCTGTATAAAGCAATATCAAAAGTGTATGGATGTAAGTTATCCTTCCTAGTTTGGCTGGACCTCAATGGTGATAGAGACTCGGCCCTTAGGTCACCAGATAGCTCGACGGCTGAGTAAAAGATATTAAAGTGGTCAATATTGTGCCGTTTTGTACTGTTTTGTGATGTTATCTGTCTTTGTACCTCAAAGAATGAGACTTACAAATTCTGATACGCCCATACCTTGCCCAGTCTGTTGATGTATGAGAACTCCAGTCCAACTTCTTCGCAGCAAATAGCATCAAGTGAACTGAAAAAAAAAGGCCTCTTACTCTTCATTGACTCGTCTTACATCATGAACCTCTCGGACAAAATGAACTTGTGGTTTTGATGGATAAAGACTAGCATGCGCACCCATCGCCGCCGCTGTCCTACAGCTTGGCACGCATATCAAGGCCGTTGCTAACTTCGCGCTTTGCTCGCTCACGAAGCACCTTTCTCAGGATCTTTCCTGACTATCAAAGGCACCATGTTAGTTAGATATCCAGTACGAGAAGGGGACAAACAACTTACCGGAACTTTAGGGATGGCGTCAACAAATACTACGCCGCCCTTAAGTTGCTTGTATTTGGCAACACGACTCGCTAGCCAGTCCGCAATATCCTCTTCCGATGTGTTCTTTCCGTTTGGTGTTTTGACGACATAGGCGCGTGGAAGCTCCTCCCCATTGATAAAGACCCCTACAACGGCGGCATCGGCAACATCTTCTCTTTCAAGAAGAAGAGATTCGAGCTCAGCTGGAGCAACCTGCAGTCCTTTGACCTTGATCAATTCTTTGACACGATCCACAATGTGAAAAAGCGCCCCCTTTGCGTACTCTTCCACATAAGCGACGTCTCCTGTGCGAAGCCATTGAGTACCATCTGTGTCTATGACAAAAGCATCTTGGGTCGCGGTAGGATTACGCCAGTAGCCACGCGTCACCGTAGGACCCTTGATCCATAGCTCACCAGGAGTGTTTGCAGTTTCAATTTCGTCTCCAGTTTCGATGTCGACCAGTCTAGCTTGGGAGTCTGGCGTTAATTCGCCAGCCGCAGAACTTGGGGTCTTATTAGGGTCCCACGACAGCGCGGTACAAGTTGCCTCGGTCATACCCCAACCTTGCCGGACAACAGCTTCACCTAAGGGTATCATGCCCGCTATCTCGCGTTGGGTATCTCGCGCCAATGGAGCAGCGCCAGATGCAATCATGTCGATACTGCTGAGGTCCGCATTGCGTGCAAGTGGGTGTTTTGAAATGAGAACAAGGATAGGAGGAACGGCTAGAAGTTTTGTGATTCGAAAGGTCTCGATGTGAGTGAGAATCTTGGGAAACTCGAAAGAAGGCATGATGTAGACTGGAACCCGCTCATAAGGAAAACTTGTGATGAAGTAGCCTTGGCTAAAGGCATGGTACATAGGAAGGAAACATAGAGCAGCGGCATGGTTTCGTCGAGCCTCGAAGTCCGGGTGAAGTTGATGGAAAAGTGTAACTCCACGACTATTGGCGACGTGATTGTAGTGTGATATTTCCACGCCCTTGGGTATTCCAGTCTATGATCCGTCAGTGGCTATCCTGCTAGAAGTGCGATGCTAAGACATAACATACAGTACCTGAACTGTAGTTGATACTGCAGATTGAACTCTTGGAATCTTCTGGCTCTATCCATACAAAGCTCTCACCCTTTGACTTGGCCGCAATCAGTTCCGTCCAATGTCGAATCCCTTCAGATGGCTGTATCTTGATAGTGGAATCTGGCCAGGTCGAATCAAGCACAAAGACTTGAGAAGGCTTCATTCCAACTTGCGAAGACGCATCCAGTGTTACTTTCAAGACACCGTGTGCAGAAATGATGAAAGACACTTCACTATCCCTGAGTTGATGAGCCAGTTCACGAGAGACGTAGCCAGGGTTCGCGCCAGTGAAGATACCTCCAGCCATCCAAATTCCCATTACAATAGTTGGGAAGAAGATGCTGTTAGGGGTAAAGAGAAGAACACGATCTCCTGGTTTCAGGCCATTATCAATTAAACCGACAGCGATGCGCTTGGCAAGTAACCGAGCTTGATCGTAGGTGAAGTAGCGATCTTCAGGATGATCAGCATCGATAAAGGCCTTCTTATCTGGCAGAGGGCCAGAAGATGAACCAAAGATCCATTGTTGTATAGAGCAGTTGGGGACTGAGACTGAGAAACGTGATTCAATCGGCATGATGCAATTGACTGATGTTTGTTTGTAAGAGGCCAAACCAAGAAGTGGGAAAAGATCTCGATGATAGAAGGAACTCAAGGGAAGGAACCAAGCACTTTCCTTTGGTGTCAGGAAAATGGAAGTCGAGACCAACTCAAAGGAGGAGTCGTGATTGCCTATTAAGCCAAGCCAAGCTGAAAGAAAGCCTCTTTCCGTAGTTCATTTAAGATCTGGGCTCTTCCCCCCAAGGGGCTAGCTAACACCAACCGATAGAACTAAAGTAAATGGGCTGAGATGCTAACTTCGATTAGCTCCGTGTCAACCACAAGGATCTTTCGATATGTAATATTTGAGACAAACCAAGGACTGTCGACTTACGGGAGACGAAGGATCGCACCAATTCAATTTAATGACGAGGGTCCAACTATTATACTCATGGCTGAATTATGAATACGGAGATGACGGGCTCGATATTTTATACATGAACCAACGGCCTGTACTCCAATTCTCAGCCTCTTGAAACCATCGCGCTTGACTAAATTCAGGTCCCGACTTGCTGGACCTCAGCAAACACAACATCGGCTTCCTACTTCTCTCTAGCTTCGCCTTTACCAAGTAACCAACAACAGCAACGATATTGCAAGTTGCTCGGTCGCCAGATTCCTCGCTGGCTACAAGTATCTGATTCCGTGAATTACCAGGCGCAGGACCCTAATTCATCGATAGTCAGTCCCGTGTTATGAGCATGGGCAACCACAACATGGACGGCTGTGAAACTTGGACACCCAATCCATTGTCCATGTCTCAGAACGGGAGACAAGCCTCTAGCCGAACTATGCAATTGTGCTTCCCCAGATATGAAGCGGGAAGTTCTGTTTCCATGCATGGCCACAGCGTTACCTTGACTCGGGCTTGTATCTTGTTGATAGGCTATCAAAACCAGGAGCCTTTAAGCTTATACTGACCATGTACGTTGTCGTCTAGCTCTGGCACGTGAGGAAGCGAGTGTCAAGCAACACTTGCGCAGTATCCGTATTGTCGAGCACGATGCATTGTCTCGGTTGTCCTACCTAGAAGATCATGTGCAAGGACGATTTCAGTAATAGCTAACTCTTGTGTAGGTGCTTGACGAGCAGGTATCAAGGAGATCGGCGCGTTGGGTCCCGTTTGTGCTATTAAAGTGAGTGCGTCCAATTGGTTTCATGCTACGATGTTTGCCAATATCTCTGACCTGCATATCGATCCCCCAACCGCCATCATTTTGCAGCAGGTTGGACATAGGCTATCTAGGCTAGGCTATCGAAACCATGGCGAGCCACAACAGGGCTGCAAACCAATTGTACCAAAAAGCGTAAGAGATCGCGCGTAAGGACAGTGGAATATGCAGTGACACTGATTTCGCGAGCTTCGTTCCGTAGCGTGCCTTTTTGCTGCCGTAAACGACGGCATGCTATGTGTTGGCAGAAGGTATGTTCGTTCAATAGGGATGACTGCAGAAATTCTGTTACTCAAGTCCGTCGGTATCGATAGAGCTTGACGAGTACGAGGTCACATTAGGGTAAACAATCCTGACATACGTTCAGGAGGGGTGAATATAGTTCACTCTGGGCAGCTGGGTTCAGATGGCTCGACTCAACCTGAAGCTCTTTGTTGATTTCCCAAGTTTCTCAAGAAGGCTTCTTCAAGAAGCCTGACGGTTGTATTAATATGGCTCATTATTCTGACAAGAAACACTCTGTTGTAAATACGAAATTGTACTGAATTGGTAGCACAGGTTAAGGAGGCAATACATGAGGATACGCCTTATGAGAGACGAGGATGGGAAGCTAGGTACCTACCTACCGTAGGTCCCTCTCCACATTCAGATCGATACGTACCTCTCTCTAGCCCACCACAGATCGGTTAAACCGAGGGCCAAGTCAACCAATCATCGATCTTCATTTTGCAAGCAGTTCCAAGTCGAATTGTAATACTCGCTACGACGGCGACATTTTGACAAGATCCGGAACTGACGACCTCACGATCGCCTCACAAGCCCGCGACGACGCCCACTTCGCTCGCTCTCAAAACCACATAAATCAATCACAAAATGGCGAGCAAGTTCACTCCTCTCATCCGATCCGTCATCCGGCCGGCGTGCCGGGCTGCCCGCCCTCAGTCTCGCGCCGCCTTCTCCCTCACAGCCAGCCGACGAAGCGACACTCTCATGGTGGTAAGTAGCTCAATTGATGCTGTCAATTGCGCCCCCAGAAGATACTGCTCAGCCGACGCGCAATTTCTTCATTCCAAGATGATGGGAACCGGTCTGACCTTATGGCGTGTGACAGCATCGAAACACCGAGGACAACAACCCCGACATCCCCTTCAAGTTCAACGAGAAGAACCAGACCGTCATTGCCGAGATCCTCAAGCGATACCCTCCCCAGTACAAGAAGGCTGCCGTCATGCCTCTGCTCGACCTCGGCCAGCGCCAGCACGGATTCACCAGCATTAGCGTCATGAACGAGGTCGCTCGTCTTCTTGAGATGCCTCCCATGCGAGTGTACGAGGTCGCTTCTTTCTACACCATGTACAACCGAACTCCTGTGGGCAAGTACTTTGTCCAGATTTGCACTACGGTATGTTGTCTCTGGACTTTGGACACATCTTTTTGGCGGCAATTGCTTGACATTGAACTGTGTCAATCATGAAAAGACGTCATTGAAGACTGTCAGAACCGAAATTACAGTTTGAGCTAATAACAAAATTACTAGACCCCTTGCCAACTTGGAGGCTGCGGCTCTGATGTTATCGTCAAGGCCATTAAGGAGGAGCTCGGCATTGAGCAGGGTCAGACCACCGCCGACGGTCTCTTCACCATCCTCGAGGTCGAATGCCTTGGTGCTTGTGTCAACGCCCCCATGATCCAGATTAATGACGACTACTACGAGGATCTTACCCCCGCCTCCGTCAAGGACCTTCTTAAGTCTCTCCGATCCAAGGCTACTGCTACCGATCCCTCTGCCGTCAATGTTCCCAAGCCTGGCCCTCTTAGCGGCCGAAAAGACTGCGAGAACAGTGCTGGTCTCACAAGCCTTACTTCCGAGCCCTGGGGAACCGAGACCACAAGGTCGGATCTGTAATTATAACGTTATTATCTCTCTTTTTTAGTTTAAAGGCAAGAAATGCTTTGGAATCAACGAGGCAAAAAGTGCTGGGTGGGACGCGGTCACAATTGTACATACACCACATGAAATGCTATATTTGGTATAGAATGTGTAGTTCTCGTTAACAGCAATATCCTTATACCACGCGAGGTATTGGTTTTGCATAGGGGTTTTCTTGTCCCATTCGTCCGTTCATTTGTGATGATCGCCAAAAACATGTTACGCCAAAAAGAAATACTATATCCAAGCCGAAGACTTATCCCAATTTTGTATTTAGGCGTCGCCTACTCGCAAAATCCAACCATCTCCGAGTCTCTGGTTGTCCTCACCAAGACCACCCCAGATCAGAACGCCGCTCTCCTCAAGCTCGCCCATGGGTGCGCTGGCAAGCCAGCCTCTTGGCTCAGGCATCTCATCACTGTTATCGTCATCGTAGGGCGCGAGATCAAGCTTGGTCCATTTGCCCTCGCCTGTCTTACGACCGACAGCTTGCCACATAGCAGCAGTAACGCTGGCGGCGGTCATGCCCAGTGGAGGCACTTGGTACACCCAAACATCACCCAGGAACTTGCCTGCACCTTCGTGACCCTCTGAGCTTGGGTCACGCTCGCCCATGGTCAGAACGAGATATTCGTACCCAGCACCCGATGTAACAGTTTCCAAAGATGCTACGCTTCGGGGCTCAGGCCAGACCTGGGCTGGCTCAGCGTGAATCTCGGTGGAATCGGTGTTAGGGTCGTTTTCGTGGATGGTCTGCCAACCACCACGGGCACGAACCGCGACCTCACCCTTGGTACCCTGATCATCAAAAGTCTCAACCTCGAGGTGGAGGAAGTCGAGCTGTCCTCCAAGTTCGTTCTGGCCATCGAAACCGCCAAAGCGGAACAGACGAGTCTTGCTTACACAGATGGCACTGCCACCCCGAGCAGGTCCAGGAGCAGCAGGAAGCTCAAACCAAGTACGCTCGCGAACGTTGAAAGCCCAAATATCATTGGTCCTCTCACCATTGGCAAGGCATCCTGCATGGATGAAGAAGGTGCCATAACCGTCTGACTCCTCGTCTCTGGCATCTTCGGCTACGTTGCCAACAATGGGAGCCTGAGGAATACCCGTCTTTGAGGTATCGCCTAGGGCCCATTGACCCCAAGTCGCAGCTTCCTTAGGTCTTGTGGGGGCGAAATCCCGGGGTCGGTCGATAGCGGTGGCTGTGTGATAACTTCGTGGGCCAGGTTGAGGTACAATGTTTCCACCTGGGATAGCAGGTGCAGGGTCAAGGAATGTCCATGTATTGGAGCGGGTATCAAAGATCCAAACACGGCCGGCCTCGTCAAGTGGTTTCATATCAGAACCCCCTCGACCACCAAACAAGAAGATACGGGAACCAATGACGGCCGTAGCGTGGCCGACTCGTGGAGCTGGGACGTTGCCCAATTCCGGTCGCTCGGGTCCAGCGGGTTCCTTACCCTTCGATTTGCTCTCCGTCTCCTCATATTCTTCGTCTTCGTCTTCATCTGAATCATCGGAGTCCTCTTCAAGGGAAACCTCATCCAGCTTCTTTTCAACGTCCTCGACATCCTCTTCGGACTTTGCGACTGGCTCAGCTGGCTCTTTACCCTTTGTCTGGGAGGGCAGCTGCGCCTCTACATTCTTCGGCTGTTCATCTGGTTTGGCTGGAACTGGCTTGATCTTGAAATAATCGGCACCTGCGCTGGACCAGGGGAGGGTCACGACGTGCATATCGTTGTCGACGGGCTTTCGGGGTTCGACCTCGCCGCCAAAGATGTAAGCGGTACCGTGAACGATATTAAGAGAGTGGGAAGAGCGAGGGACGTCGGGAGCATCAATGCGCTCCCATGTTCCTTTGATAGAGTCCTTTTTCGGGGAAGTCGTAGAAGGGACGGAAGGAACGGAAGGCATCGCAGGGAGATTCTGCTGAACATTGTGTAGAAGGTCGGTGGTACGACGCTTCAGAAGAGAGAATGATTCCATGTGGTGGTTTTGGGCCAACGGGCCTGAGTAGGATACAGGCAAAAGTGATGTTGAAGTCAAAGAGGTTCGCAATAAGATAGGTCGGAATGATTGTGATGATGTAGGAGGAGAGAATGTAACAAGCGAACCCGGTCAGCGGCGGGGAAGAAGCTGACAGTACGAAGTAAGATGATGTTAGGTGGTGAACGACAATGACGCCCAGGGATGACGTAGGCAGGTTTACGTCTATTTACAAGGGTCCTCTTTCGTTAATTATAGATTTAGAGGATTACAGAAGACAAGATGAAGTGTCTGCACGGCTCAGCTTGGCATGATCTTGACAGTTAATTTATAGAAGTCCCTTCATGGTAATTCGTCTGGTGTACTTTATCAATCAATGCATGTGATTCTGAGCTCTGTTTGCATCTTGCAGTGGAGGCTGGGCATGAGCTGGCACGTTTAAACGAACGTTAGAGAGGGGACCTGCGGGGTAAGTTCTAACGCATACTACCTAGGTACGTAGCTCAGGCGGTTCTAGCGGCGGATGAAATCTATCTAAAGCTGTCCGGAGAGCTAGGTAGGTACCTAAGCTTCAAGGTCTGTGCTATTATTCGATGAGTACTAGGTACCTACAACAGGCATAGGAAGTATTTGAAGCATTTCAATATTTGCTGTGTCCCACAGCAAGGCATTCCTTCAGCTATATCTGCACAGTACATAAATTGGTATCTATAGTAGCATCATGAAGTTATCGAAATGACCCCTAACCTAGCACAGTGGCAGTGCAGACGAAGAAGTTAGCGCCTCAGCTTTCAGCTCAAGGCGCCATCGCCTACCTGATAGTTAGTGTAGTAAGCTGTTTACACGAGTATCCGTGTATTTATCTTGTCTGCGATCGAGAAAACGATAGATACTTATTCAAGATAACTCAAGAAGACGATTCTCGTTCAATTGACTCGATTGCTCGAGTCGCTAGATGATGTGATGTTCCTGCATAGGTAGGTATTTCACTCGTGCAAGGATCCTCGAACCGCCCATGTCACACGGCAACTGCACTTGGGCGGTTAGGAAAGAGGAGAGAGCAGTTGAAGGGAAGGTGCGTCAACATGGTTCGCTATCGCACTCCCGAAGCAGATTTCAGTCTCAGCCTGCATCTACACTCTTAACCAGGTCTACATATCTTGACGTTCTCAGCTTTAAAAGGTCTCATCATAGCCCAATATCTCCCTTCTTCATTAAACTCGTAGCATTTATTTGACACGTCGGTGTTCGAGTCTCCCACTTACGAGGCCAAAGTCCTGCGCTCATGGACGAAATATACCAGAAAATCGCCGAGTTCAACCCGCGGCGTCCCAAATATTCTCCTGACGTTGTCTCCTTTAAGTACAGTGACCTTTGGTGCAACGATGACGCCGAAATTGTCGACTACAATGAAGGATTTATTCGTATACCCGACGTCGCATCATGGCTGGCTACAGAAACCAGAGAAGGGACAAGAGGCCCAGAATCGCTAGTTCTTCGCTTCATCTGGCCCAGATTTATTCTTGACGAGAACCGGGTTGGGCTACCAGAAGATGCTAAGAACCAAATACTAGAAAAATTCGGCCTTTGCCTTGCATACGACTACTTCTCGAGCTGTGTTGCTGGTGTGGTTGCCTTTCCTGAAGTGGTCAACAACGATACCAGCCAACAGGCGTATGCTTTCTGTTATGCGCCCAAGCTTGCATCTATATGGTCACATACTCGTCCCAAATTCGCGGCTTCGCGGCCTGGTGTGACTTATGGGATAATTCTCGCCGGCGATGACGAACAAAAAGGCTTGAAGGCGCTTCTCGAGAGCAAAAGCAAATGGCAGCTCAATACAGCAAGCAATGCCATGTTCCCTGCGCTTCTCTTTGCATTTATGTTTCAAGGAGAAATCGAGGTAACGCAGAACAACATGAAGCCAGGAATCCAGCACATAGAGGCTCGAACAGGATATTCTGATTTCAAGACACAGCGAAAACATATCGCAGCTGGTGAGCTGGGCTCACTGAGTGCACAGATGAGTGGATTCGCAGTTCGCCTGGCGAGCACGGAAAGGAAAGATAAAACGCTGCAGAAGCTGCTCGAATTCGCCCATGAACGTGTGAGTGTGGGTGAAAGTACGGCCTATAAGGCAGACGAACTCATGAAAAACCACATTGGTGTTCTCCAGAGCCGCCTCATCATGCAGGCTATGGATAGAGAATACACGTTGAAGAGGATTCAAATACAGATTGATGTGGTACGTTGGGACTCGCCAGTTGGGAGAACATTGCTAACAGCACATCATCAGCTCAACAACTTAATATCGGAAGACTACAGCCTATCAAACTACATCATTTCAATATCCACTCTTCGCGATGCTGCTTCTATGAAGACATTGGCATTTGTTACAATGGTCTTCTTACCAGGCAGTTTCGTCTCTGCACTTTTCTCAACTGACCTATTCGACTGGGACAATACCGAGGGCCAGGGCATCGGGATTCTTACAACACCGCAGTTCCAATTATACTGGGCCGTCACGGTTCCACTGACAGTTATCACGTTCATTCTCTATTTCATGTGGGCTGAGTTTTCCAGCTTTGATCGAAGTCAAAGGCGAGAACGAAAGAGGTGGGGCTTTCCTAGGACTGAGAGTATGAAAGCCGAGGAGCGAACAAGGTCACCGTTGCAGAAGTTCAAGGACCGGCGGGAGCGTATGAGCGAGGTGTGTGCCAGGGCCAAGAAAAGACAATCTCTTATCTGGCGAGGCGGAAAAGAAGAATCGATGAATGATGTGACAATTGCCTAGGTTGGCAGATGATGATGTACAGTTACTGTAACAGTGTTTTGGAGTTGTCTGATTGGCTGGCCGGCTTGTTTTTCGCAAAGATATCCGGGGATAGCATGGTGCTAAGAGGCAGTTTAATTCATGGGTATTGTTCTAGAATCATGGCATTGTCGAGAGAATAGGACAAGTCTGGAACAAGACATACAAGGGAAACAGGGAATTCTGCATGTTGATCAGAGGTGCGAGAAATGGCGGGGCAATGTTTCTCAGTAGAGTGCAATTAGATCGAGATCGACTGCAAGTATCGGCCATCCTTGTATCCATAATGGGCAATTAATGTTCGCCTTGAATTATGAGTTGCCAGGTTACCTGGGGTAGATACTACACTAATCTGATCGATTGAACTGTTTATCTCGCTCTTGCCCAGTTTCTCGGATCAGCCGAATGGCAATGTCGAATCTCGATCGCATCTCACCTTCCCTTAGTTTTAGTTCCACTTCCACTTCCACTTCCACACGTTGAACTTGGCCAATCGTTGTCGGGGTCGGGGTATAACCTCCGATAACCCAACCTGCAAACAACAAGTAGCAGCCCGCATGATCGAGGCCCTTTCAGGCTCTGTCCACCCTGCTATAGTGTCCATACCTGGACTGCACCTATGTCTGTGTTTTCCTACAGTATCTTACTAGTCTAGACCTGGACCTGGACCTGGACCTGGGCCTCTGCTGTGCTGTACTGGACTGGACCTGTACCTAGACGCACGCAACAAAGTGCCAACCTCTGTCTCTCATCTCTCCTTCTTCCCCTCATTCCTTGATTCTTATTTCTTCGTTTTAACTTCACACTTTCATGTATTCTTATCCACGCCCGTTATTTTGAGGCGCTGTGACGTCTTAGGGAGCTTCGTTGGAGGCAGACCGTTGTGCGATCGCCGATCGACGTCAGGATTGATTGGGAGTGACAAACTAGTCACATCAGCGCCCAGCGCAACTCAAAATTCCAACATATAAAACAACACACACATCAAGGATATCACAGACCAAAGCAACGGAACGACAGTACACGAGACGTTCCATGCCCAGAATGTCTGCGCCTTCAGCACCGGGTTCCATTGTGCCCGCTCAACTCGGGTTTCTTACCATCTTCAACCCCACGCTTGGCAACACCGACGAAACCATCGAGGACCAGATTGTTTACTATGCCTCCGTTACCACTCAAGCCGCGCAGAATAAGCGCCGGTGCACTCGTGGTCAACTTGCCCAAAACATTTCTCCTGAGGAGCGCAATGAGCGTTTGCGACAGATTGGTCTTGCCCAGGGCATGGCCAGCTTCAGTCGCGGTTTTGCGAGCGGTTCGACAGTAGACACCATCGACACTGAAAAGTCAAGAGTTATACTTCATGAGCTTGAACCTGGATGGTGGATTCTTGCAGTAAGATACACAAGCTTCTTGTATCCGGCATTTTACTTACCAGTACTACTAGAGCATCGACTTGACCAAGCTACCACTTCCTCCCCGGCTCGCTACGAAGAAGACTGAGGTCGCCGAAGAACGATATGAATACTCTACTCGCGAGATGAAACCCGCAAGTCTTTTGCTGCGCGATCTCTTACGGGCCCATAGCATCTTCCTCATGCATCATGACTCTTCGTTAAGCGCCCTCTTTGTCCGCAACAGGCGAACCAAGTTCATCACAATACTGAGCCGCTACTGGGACCTATATCTTTCAACATGGAACGTCATGATGCATGGGAACCCGGCCCGCGATATCTTTGGTGGCATTCCTATTGCTTCCTCTGGCGAACTGGGGGTTGGTGTAGGAGAGGAAGACCGCGGTAGTGGCGAACGAGCCGTATTGGAGGGACTAGTCGGGAGAATAGAAGGGCTCGTTGATCTGGTTGTGTCTAAATTTGGGGATTACAATCTTGAGTCACCGCCTCCGAATGATCCCAACGGTGATCCTGAACAATGGCTTGGCACAGGGAGAGAGCCAGGTTCTGACGATGGTGCCATCTTCTTGGGAACGGGTGCTTTGTCTAGAAAATCACTGAGAGATGTAACACATTGGATGGAGGACTTGTATACATGGGGAGATCACGCTTACGGAATCATTGAGAGCCCAACGTCCGTTCGGCGCGCAAAGAGAAAGAGAGCAGCTGATCGTACGGCACAACAAGCTGCTCAAGATCAAACGCAAACACCTACTGACGGACCCACCGAAGAACCAGCAGCACAGGCGACCGCTGGTGAATCTGGCAAAGACCAATCACAAGAACAAGCGCCTGAAGATGGCAGGCTGGATAAGATGGTCAGCTATCTTAAATTGGGATATGGTACTTATTGGTCTTTGCCTGGAGGTGTTACTGCCAGTGGTGATTCTTCTCCGAATCAACCACAAGATACTAAGCAGGATTCTAAGTCTGTCCAAGACACTCCAAAAGTAACTCGACCAAATATGGCAGGTCGTACACCTTCATACGAAGCGGCTGGCCATTACCTTATCGGCCTCAAGGGCGAAATAGATCAGGATTACAGCGGATCCGACAGTGCAAGCTCCGACGATGCTGCTGGTGGGGAAAGCAACTCCCGTACAGTCTTGCGAACCGTCAACATTGAGCTTGAGAGCGAGGCCCTGGATAGACCAGAGGCCATAACGGTGTGTGACTTTGAACATCCGGCCAGTTCTCTTACGCAATCACAAGTGGTTGGAAACATGATACCTGGATATGATTCACACAATCTCAACAAGGCCAAGAAGTTGCGTGTTGTTGTCTATGTCAATAGGCCGTTTATATTCACCTTTTTGTTCAACCTACGAACCGACTCCCTCGCCATGGAATCATTATACCGCTCCCTGCATCATCAACTAGCTCCTCTTCGCAAACCTCTTCTCCTCTCAACGAGGTACCGTCCTGAGCGACCTGGCCTCGACAATGGTTCGAGCAGCAGCAGCTCGAGTAGCATTATATATGACCTTGTCTGGGATCCTGTCTCCTTGACAGTTCACTCATCTCTACCTAACATCCCAGACGCTTATGATGATTCGGATCCTTGGACTCGAGCTGATGCCCTCAATACTCATCTCCACCTTGTAAATCTCTATATCAGTACTCGATCCCGTTCGACTGCCCTTGAGCGCACTGAAAAGTCAAGCCGTGGGTGGTGGATCGTCTGGACACGTCTGCTTGACCGTCAGGAGGACGCTATAAGTAACAACCTCTCAACCATTCAAGAAGGCGGAGCTGATGCGGACACGGAGCACGACGCTGCTCTCGAAGAAGAGGAGAGGAAGTATTCTGGCCCTGACTCTCGCCACCCAGATGTTGCCAAGGAAATCTTCCTCATCCGCCGTGCAAGTGACCACGTCGGCTTCCGCACTGAGAACGCCGATGGCGCAGGCAAGCTCGCTCAAGGCATCGGTGTTGACACGCGCCGCTATGTGGAGGAGCTGTTGAACCTACTGTAGTGGCTTGAGAATACACTACATGCCGCTAATTTCATGACTTACGACTAGGAGTTGCCGAAGGGGTATGCGCTGCTTGTGCTTTGTTTGTCCCTATAAAAGGGAGATGAGGAAATACATGAGTATCTAATGCAGTACCATAGATGTACATGCAATACCACAAGCGCAGCTCATGCCAGGAATTGCTAAGTCTGCCAAGCAAGGCCTATATTTGTCTCCGTATCCACAGTTCGTATTCAAGATGCCGCTGTGAGGCGTCGAGTTATTGACTAACCGTATGTACTTTTTAACATCCCTTTTAGACAAGGACAAATCAGAATCACTTGTCCTACACTGCTTATTGATTGTCCTATTCCTTTGCTTACTAGCGCTTGTAATTGTCCTAGCTGAAAGGAAGTGGCTTTGTTTCACTGCTTCAGAACCCAGCCTCTTTGACGCCCTGGAAACCTATCCATGTTTCTTAGTTCTGTGCTAATTAATCGTCCCATATCAAAGACCTCTTTAGAAGGGTCTTGTTCTAGTGCGCCAACCTGTCATCTTATTGCCCGAGGGATATTCATTAGAAAGATCGAGTTCCCCGTCTTCGTTGGTCAGTCAATTAATTGATCAGGTTTCACCTTTTCCCACCAAGACTCATTAAGGACTTAAAGTAGTCGGTGCATGGGCCCCCAGGTCAGGGTCTGGCGATGTCATTGCAACCATCGCCAGGATTCCTAAATTAAACACTCGCTTGGTTCATCTGCTCTTAGATTAGAGAGTAAGCTCGGACAATGCGATTTGACGAAAGATGGAGAGGCAATTTTAAACATGAAAATGTACCCAAAATGGCAAGTGCCTTAAACAGGCACTTGTGTTTGTTAATTGTTTGTCTATCCGAACGGCATATCAAATTTATGTACATAGAAGTCAACGAATGTCAACCGTGGCTGATCCGCCAAGAAACCAAAAACACTCCAATCCAGAATCTCCAGGTCCGGGTTCCTTAGATACCCAAGTGCCTTTTTTTATTTACGCCCCAGCGCCTTCTAGGGGTTCCAGAGATTCCCGCTTCATGAAAAGAACAAGTCGTAAGAAAAGGGTATCCTTCGTAGTATTTTCATGATCCAAGAAATCATGGCATGCTTGTCATGGCGCTTAGTTGAACCACCACTCGACCTCAGAGCGGCCAGAGTCAAGGCTGCCCCAGATCTCGTTGTAGACCTTGCGGCTGACATCGATGTCGTTGACGGCACAGCCCATGCACTTGTCCTTGACGGTAGCCTGGGCGGTCTTCCCGTTGGCCTTGATGGTGATGGTCTTACCGCACATGGGGTTGTCGTTGGAAGAAGGGCCCATCAGGAGGTGAGAGAGAGCGACAATGTTCATGGAGTCGTCCTTGCCGGAGTCGTCTTCACCGCAAGCACCCTGGCCGACGTCGTAGTAAGTGAACTCTCCGTGCTTGCCAGAGCCACCGGAGCTGCTACCAGAGGCGGGCTTAGCAGCCTTCTCTTGCTGGACGGGAGCGGCAGGCTCCTCGGTCTCGGGCTCAGTTTCGGGCTCAGGCTCCTTCTTGGGGGCCTTGACAACGGGCTTAGGAGCGGGCTTGGGCTCAGGCTTGGGCTCAGGGGCCTTGGTAGTGACAACGGGAGCAACGACCTCAGAGGTAGGCTCGGGAGCGACCTCAGCCTCAGTAGTGGGCTCAGGAGGAGGGGGAGGGGGAGTGTAGACGCTGGTAACCATAGTAGTGGTAGGCGCGGGAGGAGGAGCGGGCTTCTTCTCCTTCTTGGGAGCAACGGGAACAGGCTCAGCCTCGGGGGTCTCCTCAACCTCGGGGGCAGCAGTGGCGGCCTCGGGACGGACCCAGACGGTGGTGGTGGCATCGACCATCTTGGTAACGTACTCGACCTCAGTCACCCACTCAACCTCGGTGACGACATCACGCTTGTCGTTCTGGTGGTGACGGCGGTGGTGGATTCCGTGAGGGTTGCCGTGGGGCTGGGCAACAGCCGCAGCGGCGAGGAAGGCAGAAGCAAGAGTGAAAGACTTCATTTTGTTGTTGTTTCGAGTTCTGTTTTGTCAACCAAGGAGTGGCTGTAGCTGTGGTATGTCTGTTGTATAGACGAAGGGGTATCTCAACGCGGTTGGTTAAGGAAGGATAGGTGAGATTCTTTCCACGGGAATGAATCTGCTTCAAAAAGAAGAGCTGAATGAAGGAGTGTGTGCGTGAGAGTGAGAGAGAGTCCGGCTCAGTGCTCAGGAGGGAATGAGTGGTGTTTGAACTCAAAGAGATCGTCTGTGAAGAAACAAAACAAGGGGAGGAACCGAGCCTTCTTTTAATACCTGCTACGCCTCGCCGTAAAAAGACAACACCGGATTCTCATGCTAGTTCTTAGAAGACTTGGCTTTAGACTAGCGGCCTGTACCTTGCACTCTAGCCAGGTACCCAGACTAAGGTGTGCCAGCCACTACCAGCGATGCATGCATCCGCAAGCAACCAACGAAGAGTGAGTCAAGGGTACCTGAAGTGTCAGCAACACCACTGCAGGCGGCGTCGTACCGGATTCATCCCCGGTAAGGTACAGTAGTAGCAGCTGAGGAAGTTCCGCTTTTGGGGGGCCTGGCCACGCGTGGTTTTTTTACCCTCCCAAAGAAACCCACACACACTCATTCTCTACTTTTTCCAAGTATCCCACCTTCCCAATGACGGGCCAGTCATCCTCGCGGCGCCCCTGCTTTTCGATTTTTCGTGCCTGGCCTACTGGACCTGTTCCGAAGAGGTGGGCGGATACGAAACGGGCCACCAGCACGGACGTGGCAAGCTGCCATCACTCGACTCTTCCATTAGGATCTGCCGGGAGCCAGCCATAAAACACCTCCCTGAACCATGTAAGCGGACTGCCCTAACAGCTACGTAAGAAAAAGCCATGCGCTACACGGTCAAACAGAGGGAGGCCTGCGGAGAGGGCAGGGGGAGTAAAAGCTGAGCTTTGTCGCTCACCAGGGATGCTGTGGTACCATCAAGGGGCATATATCGTATATGGTGCAGAGTTCATTCGACCTACCAGCCCTTTTGGTCAAAGCCCATTTCCATGGAATCGGCCACAGCATCTGAAAGTGTATTGGGGTACAGCGACTCGTAACGGACATCTAAAACCGCGCCGCGTCAGCTCCGTATAATGCAGTAAACATGGCGCCGGTAGACTTCCAGAGTCATGCTGTGAATAGGCCGAAGTAACTTGATTTTTAGATTCCTCACAACCTCTGTACACGCAGTGGTCCAACTCAAAGCATGCTTCCTCTAAGGCTGTCGCGATTGGTCAACCTGCAAGGGACCGCCATGTTCGTCAGCTTCCGAGTATTAAGATCTGTCAGGTAATATGAGGCAGCCAATAACAGCCCCAGAGTGCCTGATCGAGGCGGGAGTTTTGCGGAGCGTGAGAACAAGAGGTGCCAGCATCTTGCAGTGATGGTGATAAACGGGAAGGGGGGGAGAAATCGATTTCTGAGTTGTCCCGTATGTTGGCGCCCTGTGCCTGGCCGAAACGCGGAGGCTTGAGTGGCTTGGGAAAACTCAACGAGTCAACATGCATCATGGAGGTGTGGAGGAAGCCATACGCCAAGTTGAAACAGGACCCATTTGTTCCCAGGTTCAGGACAACGGTAAGCTTGAGTGCCACTTCATCCACTAATAAACAGCCCAACGGCTCATGACTTGCAGAGGAAGAGCACTGGAGCAGTGGAAAGAAACACCAAAGAACAATGGTGTGAGGGAAAAAGTATTCTTTCCTGTCGTCTCCCGTTGGGTCCTTCGGCATAATGTTGGCGCCAATGCATGCGTGACGTGAACATTTCACGACTCGGGCACCAATTTCTTTCTTTTTTTCCCTTTGCTTCATTGTCTGTGTGCTAATACACGCTTTCACTGATGATACGAGGCGGTTCAACATGTTGCGGTGTGCTTGAATTCAGAGCGTTCAATACTTTCTCCCCCCACCAGCGCGCTCTGTTCGCTTTCATCGTCGCTTGTCAAGGGTTTTCTTAACAAAAGAACCCGTCGGTCAAGCCGACTACAGTGTTTTTTTTTTTTTTTTTT